>PISX010012039.1:0-50545 GCA_004024625.1 Mellivora capensis
CCTATGATCTTTTCTCTTTTTGGGTGCTTTTTATCGGACTTCAAGTTAATGCTGGTCCCCAGTCTTAGGGGACTCTCGTATTGGGGTATTACTTCCCAATGCGTCTCCTCTGGTGGCTCCCTCCCCCTTTTGTTTATCTTCTGATACCAGTCCGGTGTTCCTGCTCGGCTTTACCTGCCCACTGGCGTCTTCTGCCCCCATAGAGATTCTGACGAGTAGAATTTTGATCTCAGGCTGATTTCATGAGTGATCGGAGTTCCTTGGTAGGTAATCAGCTCACTTTAGGGGACAGGTTGAACCAGAGCATCCTCCTAGTTCCCCGCCATCTTGTCTCTCCTACATACCACTTCTTTATCCATTCACTAGTCAGTGAATACTTGGGTTCTTTCCATAGTTTGACTATCGTAGATAATGCTGCTATAAATATCTGGATTCCTGTATCCCTTTGATTCTGTATTTTGCATTCTTTGTGTAAATACTTAGTAGTGCAACTGATGGATCATAGGATAATTCTATTTTTAAGGTTTTGAAGAAACTCCATACTGTTTTCCAGAGTTCTGTGCCAGTTTGCATTCCCACCAACAGTGCAGGAGGGTTCCCCTTTCTCCACATTCTCACCAACACCTGTTCTTTCTTGTGTTGTTGATTTGAACCATTCTGACAGGTGTGAGATAATATTTCATTGTGGCTTTTTAATGATTTACTTATTTATTTTAGAGAGAGAGAGAAAAAGAGGGAGAGCATCAGCATGGGAAAGGGAAGAGGAAGAAGGAGAGAGAGAATCCTCAAGCAAACTCCCTGCTGAGCACAGACGCTAATGCAGGGCTTGATCCCAGGACCCTGAGATCATGACCTGAGCTGAAATCAAGAGTCAGCCTCTTAGCAGACTGACCCATCCAGGCATCTCTCTCATTGGTGTTTTGATTTGTATTTTCTTGATGATGGTGATATAGTATCTTTTCATGTGTCTGTTGGCCATCTGTATGTCTTTTTTGGAAAAATATCTATCCATATCGTCAGCCTATTTTTAAATTGGATTATTTGGGATTTGGGTGCTGACATTTTTATTCCCTCTCTGGATAATTTCAAATACCCCATCTTCTAGATCACTGATTCATTCTTCTACATTACCAAGTCTGCTTTTGAAGCTATTGAATTCTTCAATTCAATTACTCTATTTTCAGCTCTAGAATTTGGGGGGGGTAGTTTCTATGTCTTTGTTGAACTTCTCACTTTGTTGCTGCATTGTTTCCTTAATTTCAATTATTTGTCCCTGTCTTTTTGTTCTTCTAGTTCACTAAACTTTAAGAGAATTATTTGTCTGATAGTTGACAAATTTTCCTTTCTTTATGGTCAGTTATTGGAGTTTTTTTAGTTTCATTTGGTGCTGTCATGTTTACTGGATTTTCCCTGATTTTTAAAAATATTTTATTTATTTCACAGAGAGAGATGATCACAAGTAGGCAGAGAGGCAGGCAGAGAGAGAGGGAAGCAGGCTCCCTGTTTAGCAGAGATCCCGATGTAGGGTTCGATCCCAGGACCCTGAGATCATGACCTGAGCTGAAGGCAGAGGCTTAACCCACTGAGCCACCCAGGTGCCCCTTTTCCTGATTTTTTGATTCCCCATGTTGGTATCTTTGCATCTGAGTGAACTGTATCCTTTCAGACTTTATGGGCTCACCTTGGCAGACACAGATTTTCACCTGTCAACTCAATTTAGGCTTCTGGATATGTCTACTGCTAACATCCTTCAGCAGGTGTGGCTTGCTATAAGAGTTTATTTGGGGCCAAGACCACTGACTGAGCTCTGAGGTAGGAGAGGGTGCTACTGGCTGAAAACAGTTTGATACAACTATTGACACGGTTCCCTGTCTAAGTGAGGCTGTAGGATGGGCTCCACAGTTTCCTGGGTTCTCTAGTAGGACTTAACAAATGGATGCAACTGGATACTACATTCAGTAGCAAATGGAGCTATGAATTAATTTCTCTGTGCTGACAGGGCACAGGAGAGACCCCAGGGTCTCCAAAGATCATTGTTTGGACCCCCAACTTGGTGAGAATATATATTAAATCACCTACAAGATGGGGTCACCAGTTTTGTTCCACAGATGGGCAAAAGCCCTAGGCTGTGCTCTCTGTTAAGGGGTCATTGTAAGCAAGGCTGTTGGATGGGCGGCACAACTTCCCATGTGCTCTCATTATGTTGCCTAGTTGGGAGGGCTAATGTATGGGGCTGTGAATTAGTTTCCTTACCTGGGCACAGTAGGATAACATCGCTATGGCTAAAAAGGTTCTTTGTGGTTTTACCTCAAGCCAACACTTGTACCAAGTTTCCTGGCCAAACAAGGCCACTCTGCTCCACAGATTATCAACTGTTCCTGCTAAACTCCCTGCTTGAGTTTCATTGGGCTTTTCAGCTTTCCATATGTTCTGATAAGCATTGTAGTTTTAGCAGGGATAAATTCAATCAATAGTAGGTGTGTCTAAGAGTCAGTTCCCTCACCTGGGTAGGATGAGAGGCTCAGAACTAAGTAGCATCCCAGGTTTTCCCAATCAGGGAAAGCATGGATTTTAATAAAAATAACTTATTGGAAATGTCATGGAGTTTGGAAACAGAACTGATATTCGTTTTGAAACATAGGTGTATTATTTTTTTACTAGCTGCCTAAACGGGGACAATTTTCTTTCTTTTATTTTTGTGACTCTAATATCACACTTTAGTTTTGGCTTACATTTGCATGTCTTTTCAGTAATTTATATGCACTATGGTATGTAAACTTTTCAGTTATTATGACAAGTGTTTTTTTAAATGTCTATAATATTTGTTTTTTTTTTCCTTGCTTAAGGTTTCATTTAAACTCCAGTTAACATTCAGTGTAATATTAGTTTCAGGTGTGGAATTCAGTGATTCATTACTTATTATATACAACACCCAGTTCTTATCAAAGTTTCACAATTATTACAGGTATCCATATTTTTAAATTATAAGTAACATTGAAATAGATTTTTTTCTATTGGTTAAATAATCAAAGATAATTCCCAAGACTGAGATTCTTTAGGCTAAATATATGGACATTTTCATAGTTCTTTGCATATTTTAACTTGGTTCTCTTTTAATTTTCTGTAAATTAGGGTTCCACAAGATTGGTCCAAGGATAAAGGGGGATAACACATGGAAAGCACCTTGCATAACAGTAAACAACAAATGTTTGTTCCTTTCTTTTCTGAGTATGTACCATGATTTGAACATCTAATAAGCTCTTGCATAGGACAATTAATGGAGATGTTTATAGCACTGTGTAAATACTGTCTTGTTAATTATTGATTTAATCATTGTTACGTGAGTAATTGCAGCCCATATAAATCTATCTCGTTTCCCAGAGATCCTTCTACTTGTTCCTCTCTTCAGTTTTTTATTCACATGTCTTGGCTTACATTAAGACAAAGCTGCCAGGTGACAGTAGTATCATAAGGAAAATGAATAACTATGTTAATTTCCATTTCTATCTCAGACTTTAATGTTCTATGTATCACAAGAGTATGGAAGCCTGAAAACTTTTAAAATATACTTCCTCAGAGCTGATTTCTAGTTAGTTTGCCAGTTGGCAGCATTGACAGGGAAGTTTCAGGCAAGAAACAACAACAACAAAAAAAAAGTGTATATTTTCCCTTCTTTTGGTAGTACCTCCAGCAATGGCAGCATTAGAAGTTATTGACTGAGAGCCCTAGAAATTATATAATTTATAATTATATAAGGTCACTGAGCTTCTAGAAGTAGCAATGGTAGTTTCTAGAAGTAGCATCACCTGCACAGTGTAATCTCATCAGCAGTGCAATTCCATTAGAATCAATGGCACATGAGTACTTCTAATACATCAATGGCAACGTTTGGGCTCATGAGTTTCAGTCGATGCATTGTAATTGATTATTAATTTCTTGGCATAATCTTCTGTTTCTGATATCTCCAACAGATTTATTTTGCTTGTCTATACTTTTAAATTATTTTGTAATCAATTACCTGCACATAAGTATTCCCTATTTGAAATATCTAGCACATTTTTATTTTGCTAACTGAATGCTAATACACTATACTTAACAATAAAAACATGTTTATAAGAAAAAAATAATACAATTTTGCTTACATTATATATTTATAAGTGTTCTATAGTTTTCAAAACACAGTTCTTTTACCATTTTGGTTAGGTTTACTCCCAGGTTATGGGTTTTGGTGTAATTGTAACTGGGATCCATTCCTTGATTTATTTCTCTGCTATTTCATTACTAGTGTATAGAAATACAACAGATTTATTTACCTTGATTTTGTATCCTGCAAATTTACTGAATTTGTGTATCAGTTCTAATAATTTTTTGGTGTTTCTACATAGAGTATCATGTCATCTGCAAATAGTGAAAGTTTGACTTCTTTGTCAATTTGGATATTTTTTCAATTATGTTTTCTCATTGCTGAAGCTAGGACTTCCAATACTATGTTAAATAATGATGGTGAAAGAGGATATCCCTGTCTTGTTCCTGACCATAGTGGAAAAACTCAGTTTTTTCCCATTAAGGATTATATTAGCTATGGGTCTTTCATAAATCTTCTTTATGATGTTGAGATATGATCCTTCTATCCTTATGTCATTGAGGGTTTTTATAAAAAATGGATGCTATACTTTGTCATATGCTTTCTCTGCATCTATCAGAACACATGGTTCTCATTCTTTTTTTTTTATTGATGTGGTGAATCATGTTGAATGATTTGCAAATATTGAATCAACCTTGCAGCCCAGGAATAAATTCCACTTGTCCATGGTAGACAATTCTTTTAATATGCTGTTGGATTCAACATGCTAATATCTAGTTGGGAATTTTTACATACATGTTCATCAGAGTTATTGGCCTGTACTTCTCTTTTTTTAAAAAAAAGATTTTATTTATTTATTTGACAGAGAGAGATCACAAGTAGACAGAGAGGCAGGCAGAGAGAGAGGGAAGCAGGCTCCCCGCTGAGCAGAGAGCCCGATGCGGGACTCGATCCCAAGACCCTGAGATCATGACCTGAGCCGAAGGCAGCGGCTTAACCTACTGAGCCACCCAGGCGCCCTGTACTTCTCTTTTTTAGTAGGACCTTTATCTGGTTTTAGAATCAAGGTAACGCTGGCCTCACAGAATGAGTTTGGAAGCTCTCCTTCCATTCCTGTTTTGTTGGAACAATTAGAGAGTAATAGATTTTAATTAATTAATTAATTAATTAATTAATTAATTTATTTATTTTAGTGGTTAGAATTCCCCTAGAAAGACATCTGCCCCTGAGCTTTTGTTTGTTGGGATATTTTTTTATTGCTAATTTTATTTCTATTTTTGTTTCTTCACTGGTTATCAGTCTATTCAAGTTTTCTATTTTTTCCTGTTTCAGTTTTGATAGTTTATGTGTTTCTAGGAATTTATCCATTTATTCTGGATTGTTCAATTTAATGGCAGATTTTTTTTAATATTCCCTTATAATTGTTTGCATTTTGTGGTGTTGGTCTTTCCTCTCTCATTTGATTTTATTTGCATCCTTTCTATTTTCTTTTTGATAAGTCTGGCTTGTGTCTTATTAATTTTATCAGTTATTTCAAAAACCAGGTGTTGGTTTCATTTATCTATTTTTTTTTGTTGTTCATTTGTTTATCATTTATATCTGGTCTAATCTTTATTATTTCCCTTCTTATGCCAGTTTTAGGCTTCATTTTTTGTTCTTTTTCTAGCTCCTTCAAGTACAAGGTTAGGTTTTTTTGTTTGTTTGTTTGCTTGAAGTTTGTGTTACTTCTTGAGGTAGGGCTGTATTGCTAAATACTTCCCTCTTATAATTGGTTTTGCTCCATCCCAAAGGTTTTGGACTGTTGCGTTTTCATTATCATTTGCCTCTATGTATTTTTAAATTTCTTTTTAAATTTCCTGGTTTACCCATTCATTCTTCAATAGGATGTTCCCTAACCTCAGTGTGTTTATGTCTTTTCCAATTTTTTCTTGTGGTTGACTTCAATCATAGCACTCTAGTTGGAAAATATGCTTCATATGATCTCAATACTTTTGTACTAGTTAAGGGTTGACTTGTGACCCAGTCAGTATGTGAACTATTCTGGAGAATGTTCCATGTACACTGAAAAAGAATGTATATTCTGCTGCTTTAGATTGAAATATTCTGACTATATCTGTTAAGTCCATCTGGTTTAGTGTGTCAATCAAAGCCATTATTTCCTTGTTGATTTTCTGCTTAGATGATCTGTCCATTGTTTAAAGTAGGGTGCTATGTTAGTCACCATACAGTACATAATTAGTTTTTGATGTAGTGTTCCAAGATTCATTATTTACTAACATAACATAATAAAAAACCAATACTATGTTTATCATAATTTAGTATTTATCAACTATATCTCAATAAAACTGGAAAAAATAAACTGGATGTTAAAGGCCCCTACTATTATTGCATTACCTATGAGTTTCTTTATGTTTGTTATTAATTGTTTTATATATTTGGGTTCTCCCAAATCAGAGGCATGAGTATTTAGAATTGTTAGATCTTCTTGTTGATAGACACCTCATTATGATAGAGTGCCCTTCTTCATCTCTTTTTACAGTATTTGGTTTAAAATCTAGTTTGATATAAGTATGGCTGTTACAACTTTCTGTTGACATCCATTAGCATGAGAAATAGTTCCCCATCCCCTCACTTTCAATCTGCTAGTGTCCTTAGGTCTAAAATTAGTGTCTCATGGGCAGAATATAGATAATTTTTTATCCATCTTGATGCCCTGTGTCTTTTGATTAGAGCATTTAGTTAATTAACATTCAGAGTGATTATTGATAGATATGAATTTAGTGCTTTTGTAACACCTGTTAAGTCATTGTTTCTGGACATTTTCTCTGTTCCTTTCTAGCATTTGTCACTTTTGGTATTTCTTTCCCACTCAAAGAGTTCCCTTTAATAATTCTTGTAGGGCTGGCTTAGTCACAAATTCCTTTACTTGTTGCTCTTTTTGTCTGGGAAACTCTGTATCTCTTCCTTATTCTGTGTGACAACTTTATTGGATAGAGTATTTTTGGCTGTATGTTTTTCCCATTCAGAAGTTGAATGTATCATGACACTCTGTTCTGGCCTGCCAGAAGAGAGATCAGCTGCTAATCTTATTTATCTTCCCTTGTAAGTTATGCATTTCTTTTCTCTTCTTGCTCTTAGGATTTTTTTTCCCTTATGTCTATATTTTCCAAATTTAATTATATGTCTTGGTGCTGGCCTGATTTTGTTGATTTTGATGGGAGTTCTCTCTGCCTTCTGGATTTGGTGTCTGTTTCCTTCCCCAGATTAGGGAAGTTTTCAACTACAATTTGCTCACATAAACCTTCTGTATTTTTCCCCTCTCTTCTTCTAGGACTCCTATGATATAAATTTTATTATGCTTTATAGAATCACTGAGTTCCCTAAGACCACGTTCATGATCCAATATTCTCCTTTCCCTCTCTTTTCAGCTTCATTTTTTTCTCCATAATTTTATCTTCTATGTCACTGATTTGCTCCTCTGTTTCTTCTATCCCTGTGGTCATTATATCCAGTCAGTTTTGCATCTTGCATATTTTATTTCCATCTGACTAGGTCTTATGTCTTTTATCTCTGCAGTAAGGGACTCCCTGGTGTCTTCAGTATTTTTCTCAAGCCCAGGTAGTATCCTTATTATTGTTTAAATTTTGGATCAAGCATATTACTTATATCTGTTTTAATCAGATCCTTGGCCCTGACCTTTTCTTCTTTTTTTGGAGGGGGGTGTGAATTCCTCTGTCTTGGCATTTTGTCTAGGTCTCTGTCTTCTTCTTTGTGTTAGGAAATCCTCTTATGTTTCCTGCTTCTGAGAATGCTGGCTTTATAAAGAAGAGGGCATACACTGTCCAATGCCTGGCACTTTAGGAAGTGTCTCTGGTGTGTACTGTGTACACTCTGCTACTGTGTTTTGGTTGCACGTGTCCTTAGGTCAGTCCTCTGCCCAGTTTTTCCTTGCCTGCAGTGGGGACGGTTTGGACCTTGGCCAGAGTGTGGCAAGTCTCAACTAGGTGTATTCTGGTCTTCTTGTTAAAAGAGACCTGATCCTATTTCTCCTAGAGCTGAAGGTTTGCAGAACTCTATGGTCCATAGATGTGGTACATTTGGGGAATTTGTGATGATATCCTGGGGAAGGGATTTTGTGCTGATTTTCAGACATAGTTGCCTGAGAAAAGCAGCACCTGCATAGCACAGGGGGGTGGGTCTTGTTTTGACTCACCACTGTGGGAGCTGTGCTACTTTTTGAAGTTAGTTTATGCTAAAGGGTGGGAGTGACAAATTGCACCCACTGGCTTGTTTGTCCCCAGAGAGACAATGACACTTCTCTCAGATGAGCTCTGAGGAGTTGGAATCATGTCTCCCAGTGCATTACAGGGGATGGTCAGATCACACTGTCTGCCCCCTGGGCTATCTGCCCTCCTTCTCCACAGGTGCAACACAGCACCTGCTGGGCTCCACATTTGCCATGCCAAGGACTTCTAAAGTCCTTCTCCATGGCAAGCCTATGGTCCTCCTACATATCGGCCATCTTAGTTCTTCCTCTTAAGTTACATATTTACTGATATTTTTTTCAAGGTTCAGTGTATGATGCTAGGCTAGGAGAATGAAATTGAGATATAATATAGCTCAATAGGTGAGTCAATGAAATTTACAAATAATTATGAAGAAAGAAATCAAAGTGTTTTGAATTTCAGGAGGTCACATATATGCCTTTGGAACTAGAGAAGACTCCATATATGTATGTTTATAATGCAGATAAAATATTAGAGCTAATAACCAGGCCAATGGTTTAGGGAAATAACCATGAACTTGGGAATTATACAACCTGACCCTTTGTAATGGGAAACCAGTTATTTGCAATATTTTCTCCACCATTTTCCTTTCAACACACACCTTTTACCAGTCGTTAACACCAGGATGTTTGCGTGTATGGGGAGAGGGGTGGTGTCATATCTTTTGCAGTGGATAACATGTACAATTTGAAAACACCTCCTAGGGGATTATAATCTTTTTTTATTCTCCATTTCCTTTTTAATAGTTCTTTTTAAAAAGGTTTTATTTGTTTGTGTGTTTGTGTAAGAGAGAACAGCAGGCAGAGGGAGAAGCAGGTTCCCTGCTGAGCAAGGACCCCAGTGTGGGACTCTATCCCAGGACGCTGGGATCATAAACTGAGCCAAAGGCAGATGCTTAACTGACTGAGACACCCAGGCATCCCTTCATTCTCCATTTCCTTACTACAATTTAAGAGTTAATTAATCCAGTCTCTGAAGTAATTTCAGGCTTGACATTTTACAAATATAGGAAAAATATTAACAATAATGAGAAAAAAATGTGTGACATACATATCTTTGGTACAGAATCATTCTGTAGCATAAAATTAAAAAAATATTCTTATTATAAAATACTCCCAATGAAAACATGGAGATAGATAAAATTACCTATAATATCCTTACTCTTGTTCTCAAAATGTGTTGGAGGTATAATGTTTGCTATACATTCCTAAACTGTTTAAGAAATCTTTATATTGTATTTACACTAAATAAGATTTTACAGGAAGAAGGCCAACAATGCATATGTTCTACTTAGAGATTACTCTGTGTAGTTAATTTTATTTAGTTATGATTATTAGTGCTGAAGTTCACAGTATATTCAAGGTTTTATTTGTAATATGTATTAATCTCATACTTAAACTAGATTGTAAAGTCTTTGAGGAGAGGAACTGCAATAAGCATTTGTTTATAAGCACTATGTGCTGTTATAATATGCCAAATTATAGAAAAATACTGATATATTATATAGATATAGATATGTAGATATATTTATATCTGAATATATATTTATATTTGTGTGTATATGTATGCATATATAGATATAAATTATATAGATACAGATATATAGATATAGATATATAGATACAGAGTACATCTATTTATCTATCTACTCTATAGATATAATCTCCTGAGGATATTTCATTGCAGTATTTATAGAAAGTCAGATTCTCTTAAAACTAATGTTGAAGGATTCTAAAATGGTGAGGTAAGAAAAAAAATTCTATACAGCATCTGAGACAAGAACTTTACTGCATTACCTAATTTAATCCTCATTATAGCCCTGTAAATTAGGTGAACTCTGTGTTATGATCCCCAATTTACAACTAAGGAATCAAAGATTCAGAGAACTAATTTTCCTTGGTCACTCAGGCAATAAGAATATTTACTAATATCTCCAGATAGTGTGGTCATTCATACCAAAATAGGGTATCACCGAGGTTTGGTTTGCTCCCTTAATATTCCTTGAATATATTATCTAGTAGATTTGTAAGAATTTAATTATTTTTAAATTCTTAAATAGAAGATAAAACTTTCAGCATACTTTTTTTTTTAAAAAGATTTATTTATTTATTTGACAGACAGAGATCACAGGCAGAGAGGCAGGCAGAGAGAGAGGAGGAAGCAGGCTCCCTTCGGAGCAGAGAGCCTGATGTGGGGCTCGATCCTAGGACTCTGGGATCATGACCTGAGCCAAAGGCAGAGGCTTTAACCCACTGAGCCACCCAGGCGCCCCTTTCAACATACTTTTAAAGAAGTTTTATAATTTGGTGTAATACAAGTTCTAGAAATAAAATAATATTTTCTCAGTAATTTTAAGGAGACACTCCATTGGCTTCTATTAAAAATCTGATACCTTTAGGTTTATCCTTTTAGGTTAATTATTTACAATTTTTAATATCATAAATAACCTGTTTATTCCTTTTTAAAATCAGGTTTATAAGAAGTTTATTTTAAAGAAGAAAACTTAGGGTTCAAGACAATTTTTTATATTTATTTATTTATTTTAGAGAGAGAGAGAGGGAAGAGCAGTGGGAGAGGGAGACAGAGAATCTCAAGCAGACTCCCTCCTGAGCATGAAGACTGACACAGGGATCAATCTCACAAACCTGAAATCATGACCTGAGCCAAAATCAAGTGTCAGATGCTTAACTGACTAAACCACTCAGATACTCTCATTCAAGACCATTTTTAACTTTTATTAATGAATAATCCAATTAAATTGGGAAGAAAACATGAATAGACATTTTTCCAAAGAAAAGATACGGATGGTTAACTAATACATGAAAAGATACTAAACAGCACTCATCATCAGAAAAATACAGTTGAATATACCTCATACCTCACTTCAGAATGGATAAAATGAACAACACAAGAAACAACAGGTGTTGGTAAAGATGTGGAAAAAAGGGAACCCTCCTACACTGTTGGTGGAAATGAAAACTGGTGCAGATGCTCTGGAAAACAATGTGGACATTCCTCAAAAATTTAAAAATGGAAGTACCCTAGAATCCAGCAATCACACTGCTAGGTATTTACCCAAAGAATACAAAACTACTAATTCAAAAGGACATGTGTACCTGAATGTTTATAGCAGCATTATCTACAATAGCTAAATTATGGAAACCCCCAAGTGTCCATCAACTGATGACTGGATAAATAAAAGGTGACACATATATGGAATATATGCATATATCAGTAATGGAGTATTACTCAGCTATAAAAGAAATGAAATCTTACCAAGTGCTTTGACATGGGTGGAGCTAGAGAGTATTATGATAAGCAAAGTCTATCAAAGATACTGTATGATTTCACTCATATGCAGAATTGAAGAAACAAAACAAATGAGCAGGTGGAAAAAAAAGAGAGAAACAAACCAAGAAATAGACTCCTAACTAAAGAGGAAAAATCTGATGGTTACCAAGGGGAAGGTACATGGGGGAATGGGTTAAATAGATGATGAAGTTAAGGAGTGAAATTGTGATGAGCGCAGGGTGTTTTATGGAATGTGTAATCAATAAATTATACACCTGAAACTAAGATTACACTGTATCCAAACTAACTGGAATTTAAATAAAAGCTTTAAAAAAAAGTGCTCTTGTGATGAGCACTGGGTGTTGTATGGAAGTGTTAAATGCCTATACTGTACACCTGAAATAAATACTACACTGTGTTACCTAACTGAAATTTAAATAAAAACTTTAAAAGAATGATCCAGAAATCTAATAAATGAAGGAATAAGAAAACTATACCTGGAAAAGTCTTAAAAAGAGAGAGCAGTTACAAAGTATAGGTATAACTATGTAAAATTTAGAATGAAAATTACAAAGAAGAAAAAGTAATTGCTTTATTTTGATGAAAAGAGAAACAAATCATTACAAAAATATACTATATGTGAATTTTATGCACCTAATAATATAACTTAAAAATTAAAAAGGATAAAATATACAAAGGGATATAAAATAACAATTATAAATATTTAGAAGAATAATTATAATTAGAAGAAATTGAAAAATCTACAATTATCATAGAAAGTTTAACACATTTTCAAAAACAAAAGTTTTTTTTAAAGATTTTATTTATTTGACACAAAGAGAGATCACAAGTAGGCAGAGCAGAAGGCAGAGAGAGTGGGAGAAGCAGGCTCCTCACTGAGCAGAGAGCCTGATGTGGGGCTCAATTCCAGGACCCTGAGATCATGATCTGAGCCAAAGGCAGAGGCTTAACCCACTGAGCCACCCCGATGCCCCTCAAAAACAAAAGTTTTAAGTAGATTTTTGAAATACTGAGTTTAAGAAATTTTTGATCAACACAGAAGAGTTTGAACCCAATAGAGAACACATATTTTGTTCAATATTGTGTGATTTTTAAAAATATGATTATTTACTAAGCCATAATGGAAATATAATGAAATCAAAATAACTAAACCTAAACAGAATTTATTAATCAACTTCAATGTAATAAAATAATAAACAAAAATAATCTCCTAAAATAAATTCATCTAGAAATTAAAAACACATGCTTGTATTTTTAAAAAAATCTGTAAGTTAATGTGGACATCATTAAACATATAAAAGTACCCTAATAAAATCACTACATGAAAAGTCTTGTAGGAAAAGCCAAAGGGATATGAAGATGAACAATCAGAGCTAAAATCAAACTCATTAGGATACAGATTTAATTGGAAATAAATGAAACACACTTTCAAATAAAAATCTAGAACAACCACAGTCAAGTGACATTTATTCCTAAATTGAAAGAGTATTGCAATATATGCAAATCAATCAACGTGCTACACCACATTAACAAGGGAAAGGATAAGAATCACATAATCCTCTCAATAGATGCAAAAAAAATTGACAAATTTTTTTTGAAATACCTTCAATAAAGTCGGAATAGAGGGAACATACCTCAACATCATAAAGGCCATATATGAAAAATTTGCACCTTATGTCATCCTCAATGGAGAAAAAAATGCAAACTTATCCTCTGTCTTCAGAAACAAGAGAAGAATGTCCACTTTATCTACTGTTATTTAACATAGTACTGGAAATCCTAGTCTCAGCAATCAGACAAGAAAAATAAATTAAAGGCACCCAAATCATAAAGGAAGAATTAAAACTTTCACTATTTACAGATGATATGATACTCTACATAGAAAACCCAAAGGAGGGGAGCCTTGGTGGCTCAGACAGTTAAGCATCTGATTTTGGCTCAGGTCCTGATCTCAGGATCCTGCAATCAAGCCCCACGTTTGGCTCTGTGCTCATCAAGGGGTCTTGCTTCTGCCTGTCTCTCTCTCTGCCACCCCCCATTCATGATCTCTCTCCCTCTTTCAAATATATAAATAAAATATTTAAAGTAACTAAACAAATAGATTAACTAATTAATTAAAAGAAAACCTGAAAGATTTCACACAAAAATTCTAGAACTGATACAATAATCCCTTTATGGCACAGGAAACAAAATCAATTACAGAAATATATTCCATTTCTATACACTAATAATAAAGCAGCAGAGAGAGAAATTAAGGAATCAACCCCATTTATAACTGCACCCAAAACAGTAAGATACATAGTAATAAACCTAGCCAAAGAGGTGAACGTTCTGTACTCTGAAAACAATAAAATAACTAATAAAAAATTTCAAGACAAAAAACCAGGAAACAGAAAGACAATCCATGCTCATGGATTGGAAGAACAAATATTGTCAAAATACCTATATAAACAAAAGAATCCATACATATAATGTAACCCCTATTAAAATACTAATAGGATTTTTTTCACAGAGCTAGAACGCAATCCTATAGTTTGTATACAATCACCAAAGACTCCTAATAGCCAAAGTAATCTTGAAAATGAAAAGCGAAGCTGGAGGTATCACAATTCTGGACTTCAGATTATATTGCAAAGCTGGAGTGATCAAGATAGTACAGTACTGGCCCCAAAATAGAAACATGGATCAATGGAATAGAATAGAAAACCCAGAAATTAACCCACAGTTACATGTTTAGTTAACCTTCCACAATGCAGAAAAGAACAGCTGGTTGAAAAAGTCAGACTCTTCCACATATGGTGTTGGGAAAACTGGACAGCAACCTCTTTGAATTAGTCACAGAAACTTCTTTCTAGAAATGTCTCCTGAGGCGAGGGAAAGAAAAGCATAAATGAATGACTGGGACTTCTTCAAAATAAAAAGCTTCTGCACAGTTAAGCAAGCAATTAACAAAATGAAAAGTCAGCCTAAGGAACTGGAGAATATATTTGCAAATAGCATATCTAACAAAGGGTTAATATCCAAAAATATAAAAGGAATTTATAAAACTCAACAACCCAAAATCAAATAATCCAGTTGAGAAGTGGGCAGAAAATATGAATAGACATATTTTCCAAGGAAGACACACAGATGGCCAACAGACACATGAACAGATGCTCACATCACTCACCATCAGGGAAATACAAGTCAAAAACACAATGAGATATCACTTCACACCTCACCCCAGAATGGCTAAAATCAAAAACACAAGAAACAAGTGTTGGCAAGGATGTAGAAAAAAGAGGGGGGGGGCGTCCTTAACTGTTGGTGGGAATGGTAATTGGTGCAGCCACTCTGGAAAACAGTATGGATGTTCTTCAAAAAGTTAAAAATGGAAGTGCCCTAGAGTCCAGTAATCACCCTACTAGGTATTTACCCAAAGCATACAAAACTACTAATTCAGAGGGATAGGGATACATGCACCTAGATGTTCTAGTAGCATTATGTACTATAGCCAAATTATAGAAACTACCCAAGTGTTCATCAACTAGTAAATGGATAAAGAATATGTGGCATATATACACAATGGAATATGACTCAGACATAAAAATAATGAAATCTTGCCATTTGTCTCAATGCGGATGGAGGAGGTGGAGAGTATTATGCAAAGTGAAATGAGTCAGTCAGAGGACAAATACCATATGATTTCATTCATATGTGGAGTTTAAGAAACAAAACATATGAACATGGGGGGGAGGAAAAAATAAGAAAATTGAGAGGGAGGCAAACCATAAGAGATTCTGAACTCTAGAAAATAAACTGGGGGTTGCTGGAGGAGAGATGAATGAGAGGAAGAGATAATTGGGTGAAGGACGATAAGGGGGCACTTGATGTAATGGGCACAGTGTGTTATATGCTATTGACGAATCACTAAATTCTACCTTACTAATAAAGAAAAGAAATAAAGAAGTTGATCCGTTGGCAGAAAACATGTTTTCTGCTCTGCAACTCCATGACCTGAGTTTTAAAAGACTGCTCCCACAGGGAATGTATGTGTTTTTTGAATAATACCTGCCCCTAAATTGGTATATCTATTTACAGAGTGGTTCATAATTAAGAAACTTGTTTTAACTATGTGAACTCTATTTTTCATCTCTCATCTACCTTCCCTATGGAAATCCAGTCCAAGTAACATCTATGTGAACTATTTTTCTCCAGTAGTCTTTTAGTCCTCTTAACTACTACATGATTGATTTCTGTTCATACTTGCTTTGGTACTTAGTCATATGTTGTCTTGTATCATTTGTTCTGCTATTAAATATTGAGTAAATGCTGCAAAAGGTACAACATAGAGATTTATAAGAGACAGACACTGCCCTGAAAATGCAGAAAATGTAATGACAAAATATAATATAAAGTAGAAAAGAACCAATAACATAAAAGGCTTTAATAATGGTAGAATTCAAGAGAGAGATAGTTCAGTTGGTGGGGAATACACAGAAGGTTCACCAAAGGCAGAGAAATTTGGACATATTATTTTAGGAAATATGGAATTTTCAGCTGAAAATGGGAGGTGGGAATTATGAGTCTTGAGGACAGAGTAGCCAGAAAACTACATAAGCTGTTGCAGATGGTGCATAAAATAAAATGAGGGTATACAATGTAGTATTGTTAACCATAATCACTGTGGTCTATATTAGATCTCCAGAACTTATTAATTTATAACTAGAAGTTTGTACCCTTTGATCAACCTCTCCCTATTTCCTCTATTGCCCAGCTCCTTGCAGCCACCATGCTACAGTCTGTATTTATGAGTTCAGCTTTCTTAGACTTACATATAAGTGATATCATACAGTGTTTGTCTTTCTCCTTCTGATGTGTTTTATTTAGCACAACTCCCCCAACATCTCTACTCATGTTGTTACAAATTCAGGATTTCTTCTTTCTCCTCTTCAATGAAGATATCTTCATTATCTATTTATCCATAGATGGACACTTAGGTTGTTTCCTTATTTTGGCTATTGTAAATAATGCTGCAATGAACATGGGTGTGTAGATACTCATCTAGATCCTGGTTTTATTTCCTTTGAATATACACCCAGAAGTAGAACTGCTGTATTATATGGTAGTTATTTTTTTATTAATATTTTGAGGAATCTCCATATTGTTTTCTGTAGTGGCTGCACCAGATTACATTCCTGTCAACAGTGCACAGAGTTTCCTTTTCTCCATAACCTCACCTATTCTTTTTATCTTTTTAGTAATAGCTATTCTTTTTTTTTTCATTATGTCCCATTAGCCAACATATAGTATATCATAAGGTTTTGTTATAGTGTTCAATGATTCATTAGTTGCACATAACACCAAGTGTACACCCCAACATGTGTTCTCCTTAATATCCATCACCAGGTCACACTATCACCCCTCTCCCCTTCTTTCTGTGACCCTCAGTTTTTTTTTTCCCCTGGAGTCCAGAGTCTCTCATGGTTTGTTTGCCTCTCTGATTTCTTCCCACTCAGTTTTCCCTCCATTCCCCTGTGGCCTTCTGCTCTATTCCTTATGTTCCACATATTAATGAAACCATAAGGTAATTGTATTTCTCTGCTTGGCTTATTTCACTTAGCATAATCCCCTTCAGTTCCGTCCATGTTCATGCAAATGGTGGGTATTCATCCTTTCTGATGGCTGAGTAATACTACATTGTATATATGTACCATATCTTCTTTATCCATTCATCTCTTGAAGGGCATATGGATTCCTTCCACAGTTTGGCTATTATGGACATTGCTGCTATGAATATTGGGGTGCAAGAGCTCCTTCTTTTTACTACATATGTGTCTTCGGGGTAAATACCTATTAGTAAAATTGCTGGGTCATTGGGTAGCTCTAATTTTAACTTTTTGAGGGAACCTCCATAATGTTTTCCAGAGTGGCTATATCAGCTTGCATTCTCACCAACAGTGCAAGAGGGTTCCTCCTCTCCACAACCTAACCAACAATTGTTTATAGTCTTCTTAATTTTGGCCATTCTAGCTGGTATAGGGTGGTATTTCATTGTGGTTTTGATTTGTATTTCGCTGATGGCTAGTGATGCTGAACATTTTTTCATATATCTGTTACCCATTTCTTTGTCTTCTTTGGAGAAGTGTCTGTTCATGTCTTCTGCCCAATTCTGGACTGGGTTGTTATTTTTTTTGGGGGGTGGTGTTGAGTTTGATAACTTCTTTATACATCTTGGATATAAGCCCTTTAGCAGAAATGTCATTTACAAATATCTTCTCCCATCCATGGGTTGCCTCTTAGGTTTGTTGACTGTTTCCTTTGCTGTGCAGAAGATTTTTATCTTGATGAAGTTCCAAATGTTAATTTTTGCTTTTGTTTCCCTTGCCTTTACAGATGTGTCTTGAATGAAATTGCTGTGGCCTATGTCAAAGAGGTCTCTGCCTATATTCTCCTCTATGATTTTGGTGGATTCCTGTCTCACATTAAGTTCTTTCATCCATTTTTGAGTTTATCTTTTTTATTGTCTTATTTTAGTCACCATAAAATACAATCAGTTTATCTTTGTGTATGGTATAAGAGAATGGCCCAGTTTCATTCGTTTGGTTGTGGCTGTCCAGTTTTCCCAGCTCCATTTATTGAAGAGACTGTCTTTTTTCCATTAGATGTTATTTCCTGCTTTATCAAAGACTAGTTGACCATAGAGTTGAGAGTTGATTTCTGGGGTCTCTATTCTCTACTTATCTATGTGTCTGTTTTTGTGCCATACTGTCTGGTTGACTATGGCTTTGTTGTTGTTTTTTTTTTTTTAAGATTTTTATTTATTTGACACAGAGAGAGAGATCACAAGTAGGCAGAGAGAGGGGGGGGGGAAGCAGGCTCCCTGCTGAGCAGATAGCCTGATGTGGGGCTCGATCCCAGGACCCTGAGATCATGACCTGAGCCAAAGGCAGAGGCTTAACCCACTGAGCCACCCAGGCGCCCCTGACTATGGCTTTGTAATATAGCTTGAAGTAAGGCATTGTGATGTCCCCAGCTTTGGTTTTCTTTTTCAACATTCCCCTTGCAATTTGGGGTCATTTCTGGTTCAATAAAAATTTTAGGATTGTTTGTTCAAGCTCTATGAAAAATGTCAATGGTATTTTGATAGAGTTTTAATTGAATGTTTAAATTGCTCTGGGCAAGACAGACATTTTGATGATATTTATTCTTCGAAACCATGAGCATAGATTGTGTCTTCATCCATGTCTTTCATAAGTGTTCTGTAGTTTCTGGAGTGTAGATCATTTACCTCTTGGGTTGGGTAATTCCTAGGTATCTTATAGTCTTTGGAGCTGTTTTAAATTGAATTGACTCCTTAATTTATCTTTCTTCAGTTACATTGTTAGTGTATAGAAATGCAACTGATTTCTGTGCATTAATTTTGTATCCTGCCTCATTACTGAATTGCTGTATGAGTTCTAATAGCTTGGGGTGGAGTCTTTTGGGTTTTCCACATAAAGTATCATGTTATCTGTGAAGAAAGCGAGTTTGACTGTTTCTTTGCCAATTTGAATGCCTCTTATTTATTTTTGTTGTCTGATTGCTAAGGCTAGGACTTCTACCACTATGTTGAACAATAATGGTGAAAGTAGGCATCCTTGCCATGTTTCTGACCTTAAGGGAGAAGCTCTTGGTTTCTCCTCATTGATGATATTCACTGTAAGCTTTTTGTAGGTGGCTTTTATGATATTGAAGAATATCCCTTCTATCCCTGTACTTTGAAGAATTTTAATCAGGAAAGGATGCTGTATTTTGCCAAATGCTTTATTTGTATCAATTGAGAAGATCATATGTTTATAATAGCTATTCTAATAGGTGTGAGGTGGTATCTCATTGTGGTTTGATTTGCATTTCCTAGATGTTAGTGATGTTGGGCATCTTTTCATTTACCTGTTGGCCATTTGTATGTCTTGGATTCATTTTTTAATTGCATTTTTTGCTGTTTGGTTGTATGATTTCCTTATATATTTTGTATATTAACCCCTTAGCAGATATATGTCTTGCAAATATTTTCTCCCATTTTGTAGGTTGCTGTTTCATTTGGCTGATTGTGGCTGTGAAAAGCTTTTTCAATTGATGTAGTGCCACTTAGTTTTTTGCTTTTGTTGTTTCTGCTTTTGATGTCATATCCAAAGCAAATTCTTGCCAAGATCAACAGCAAGGAGCTTTTTTTCTGTTTTCTTCTAGGAATTTTAGGAGATTTTTTGTTGTTTTTGTTTTTGTTGTTGTTCTTACATTCACTTAACACAATAGCTATGTAATGAAAACAAGGTGATTGTTTTTAATCTCAGAATAATTTACTTGTATAGACTCAGCCTAAGTACTGGACTCTGAAGAGTCACAAACTGATTATTGAGACTTTTTCAATGCTTAAGCATATCTAAGGTCTGAGGGATCTGTAATATTATCTCAGAAGAACATGTTTTAGTTTGCAGTTCTATAACATATTGTGATTTTAAAAAGTATTTTTGTAGGTTAGCAAAGTTTAAGCTTCTGAATGCTTATATTTAAACTAAGAACAGATACTGGTCATTGATTATTAAAAGGCACTGGAAAGCATAGATGGAGATATCAAAATCTTAGCTCATATAAACTTTGAAGAGATCACCTGGGGATTGTTTAAAGAAAAATACTGCTTTAGCCTTTTGATTCTATATTTGTTTGACTGAACTCTGGAAGTATGCTGAAGTAAGGACAGTATTGTTTGATGAGGAAATGTTGACCCAAACCGTGTCTTAAATTTAGAAATAAGAAGAGAGTAAATGACCTTGCAATATTGTACCTGGTCTTATATGTCTATGAAATACTGAAATAGTTGGACAGAAAAAAGTCATATAAAACCATAAGGAATTAACTCATTCAGCATGGTAAACTTTTTATACAATGAAACCTTCTCAAGATTTATAAGTGGATAAAGATTTGGAAGTTAACTGGAATCTCGGAGTGAGGGATCATGTAGTAATGCAATGAGGAGAGCCATATTGTATTATAGATCATCCCTTGGGGACAGCTCTCAATGCTGGAATTTCATAACAACATTACTCTAGTTTTTCCCTAAATCAATGGCCCTTGTTATTTTTATATATTAAATTCTTAGCAATAATAAGATTCTAATAATATTATATAAATTTTATTTACCAAAGCTACTCATTAAAGTAGCAAGATGAGATGATACAATTTTATATGGGAGGAATTTTAAGATGTAAGCTATTTCATGATCTATTTTTACATAGTTAGCAAGAAATATCAGGACTCTAAACAACGTTTTATGACTATAAACTCAGTCGTCTTCTGCTTCTTACCCTATTCTAAGATCTATAGTAAATATTGTTTATAAATCTAAAGAAAAATCAATTTACAATTAAAATTACTTAATAATGTCATTATATTGAGCCTTATTTCTTGTTTTTATAAATATTCAAAAGAAGTTCAAGATTTTTCAGTATCTTTTTTTATCTTTCTTTTTTTTCTTTTTTTTATTTCATTTCTTTTCAGCGTAACAGAATCCATAGTTTTTTTTTTAAGATTTTATTTATTTATTTGACAGAGAGAGATCACAGTAGACAGAGAGGCAGGCAGAGAAAGAGAGGGAAGCAGGCTCCCTGCTGAGCAAAGAGCCCAATGCAGGACTCAATCCCAGGACCCTGAGATCATGACCTGAGCCGAAGGCAGCGGCTTAACCCACTGAGTCACCCAGGTGCCCCAGAATCCATAGTTTTACAACACACCCAGTGCTCCATGCAATGCATGCCCTCCCTAATACCCACCACCTGGCTCCCCCAACCTCCTATCCCCCGCCCCTTCAAAACCCTCAGGTTGTTTTTCAGAGTCCATAGTCTCTCATGGTTCATCTCCCCCCCAATTTCCCTCAACTCCCTTCTCCTCTCCATCTCCCCATGTCCTCCGTGTTATTTGTTATGCTCCGCAAATAAGTGAAACCATATGATAATTGACTCTCTCTGCTTGACGGGACTGGAAGAGATTAGGCTGAGTGAAATAAGATTTTTCAATATCTTGTTATTTATTAGGTTCTGCCACTTCAACTCTTTACATATGTATTTAATTAATTTTATGTTCATTTCCACTACTTGCTACTGCTCAAAATAAAGCCCCAGATTATTACAATCACCTCTTGACTAATATACAGTTCTCCAGTATCATATTCCAATTTTTTTCTCCACACTGTTGTCAGAGTCTTCTTGTGTGATCATCTTTCTTCCCTTGTTATGATTCTCTATCACCTACAGAATACATAATGCACTTCTTGGTAAAACGTGCAAGATTCTTCAATATCTCATCTTTGTTTACATCATTATTCTTACCTTCCAATATGCCCATTACACATCCTGGGTCTTAAACATATTGAATTACTTGGAATTGCACTGAATATGTGATGATTTATAAACCTCTATGTCCTTGCATATAAGGTAATTCTTATTACCTATCTGACTAATTCTTATTTTGTACTCTCTTTGAATAGCACATCATTCTGAGCCATCAGAGAAGAACACTTTTTCTGGGGTCTCAAAGTTCTTCTATATACTCTTATTTTGTTATATATAACTGTATTCTAATTCATTTTGTTTATAATTCTGTTTCCCCCACTGTACTTTGATTTTTTTTTTGAGAACAGGTTTTTGACACATTTGTTTATATATCTCCAGAACCCACTATAGTTTCTGGCATATAGAAGACTGCAAGACAGAATTAGAGCAGCATCTGTGGTATAGAACCTAGAATTTTCTGGTGTTAAAATATCCCTAGGATTTTGATAATAGAATGCATATACTTGCATTTTGGAAGTATCAAAGTACAGGGCATTGCTAAATGTTTTGGAGGCACCATATTATTGTGAAAAGAACACTAGTCTGGTAGTTGGATACTTAGTTTTAGGGATATCACTTAAAATTCTCTCAAAATCCTGTGTCAACTTTTCTAAAACTAATATGCAAATATTTACTTAAATGTACAGTAGATTTACAAAACACCACATTTTTTTTCCCTGTGTGATGTGAGGCAGAGGCTAAAGGAAATGTTTTAAAAAACAGAATCCTTAGCTACTAGAGACTTGTAATCAATGTGAGAGGTCAGGACATCTAATTCAGAAAATTCACCTGACAATATACGGCAGGATATGCTAAAGAGCCAAGCTAATAGTGCAGACTAAAGTCAATACTGGAGTTTAGAAGAAGGAAAGTCCACTGAGGAGTAGAAAAATCCGGGAAGCTTCACAGAGGAAGCCTTTCAAGACCAATCAGAGGAAAGGATAAAAGAGGACATTATATGAAAGAGAAATATTTACCATAAATACAATAATTTGGAAGCTAAGTATACCAAATCTAATTGCTAAATTACCTTTCAACTTGACAAGAAAATTTGAACGCAGAAGTTGAAGTTGAAGTTAAAGAACACAGTTGAAGTTGAAGAACTCAGAAGTTAAAGAAGTTGAAGGATATATCACCTTTTTTCTGTTTTCCATTCTGTCTAATTTACTATAAAATATATATCTCATGTAACAATGAACGTAACGTATCACAGATTGAACTGTTTTCTCTATTTTAACATCAGATCATTTTTTTCCTCTATCCACTAACAATTCTTTCATTCATTTTTTATGTTTATTTATTTATTTATTTATTTATTTATTTATTTATTTGAAAAAGAGAGAGAGAGAGATATCAGGGGCAGAGGGAGAGGGAGATAATCTAAAGCAGACCTCCCACTCTGCACAGAACCTAAAGAGGAGCTCCTTCTCACAACCCTGAGATCATGACCTGAGCTGAAACAAAGAAACTAATGCTCCACTGACTGAGCCACCCAGGTACCCCTCATTCATGACATTTAAAAAGTTATTATAATGCAATGAAAGAGGCTATGATAACAAGGCTGGTATAAGAAAGGAATTTTTTAAATACAAAATTATGTATATTTAAAATTTATACATATATTTAAAAGGAAAGTAACATGCTAAACTATTGATGATGGTTTCTCTGTGTAATAGGATTATGGGCAATTTTGAATTTTTTTTTTCAAATTCAATTTAATTAACATATAGGGTATTATTAGTTTCAGTGGTAGAATTTAGCAATTCATGAGTTGCATTTGACACCCAGTACTCATTATATCACGTGCCATCCTTAATACCTGTCACCCTGTTACCCCATCCCCCTACCTACTTCCCCTCCAGCAACCTTCAGTTTGTTTCCTATAGTTAGGAGTCTCTTGTGGTTTTTCTTTCACTTTGTTTTCATCTTATTTTATTTTTCCTTCCTTTCCCTTATGTTCATCTGTTTAGTTTCTATCAAAAACTAAGATTGCACTATATGTTGGCTAACTGAACATAATAACAACAACAACAACAAAAAACCTGTCCATAATCCTTTGCAAACATGTGCATGGAACTAGAGCGTATTATGCTAAGTGAAATAAGTCAATAAGAGAAAGACAAATACCATATCATTTCACTCATATGTGGAATTTAAGAAAATAAACAAAATTATGTGTATTTAAAAAGATGTCTTTTTTTCTGAAATTTGGTTTTCTAAGTTGGATTTATTGATTTCTTGACCTATGATTTACCTTCTTCTAATAATATTAGAAGAAAAAAGGAGAGAAGATAGTGGTGAGAGCAGGTTTGGCAGGCAAATAGGAGCAGCAGAATTATGAAGGCAATAAGAAAGATTAGATGAATTAATTTAAAAAGGAAATAGTTGTCACAAAAAACAAAAATGCCATGAGACTGAAAAAAATAGAGTCTTTGACAAAAGAAAAGCAAGAATTAGTAACACTTTATCATTTGTTCTAAGAGATTCTTTTTATAGTTCCTTGGGAAGTAGAACCACAAAATTTCTTTCACCAAATTCTTTCTTTTTAAGATTTTTAAAAATTTGTTCATGAGAGACAGAGAGAGAAAGAGAGAGGCAGAGGGGGAAGCAGGCTCCCCACTGAGCAGGGAGCCTGATGTGGGACTCGATCCCAGGACCCAGGGA
This sequence comes from Mellivora capensis, assembly GCA_004024625.1. NCBI lineage: Eukaryota > Metazoa > Chordata > Mammalia > Carnivora > Mustelidae > Mellivora > Mellivora capensis. The sequence goes on from PISX010012039.1 coordinate 24,693, forward strand.
CCACGACCCAAGCCAAAGACAGACGCCCAAACATCTGAGCCACCCAGGTGCCCTCTTTTAGCAAATTCTTAATAGAACCATGATATAAACAGTTTTCAAGCCTGGTGGTGGTGCGTATTAAGGAGGGCACGTATTGCATAGAGCACTGGGTGTGGTGCATAAACAATGAATCTTGGAACACTGAAAATTAAACTAATATTTTAAAAACTGTGAAATAAATCACTTACCTCGTTAAATACCTTTTTACTTAATGATGACAAGTGACTGACACCACTTGTCAATGGAACAATCTCCAAACTGTAAAAGTAACTGTAAACTGTAACAGTAGTAGTACTTGCAACCTGTCCTGTCCACAATCTATTCATGGGACATTGGGTACTTCTGGGCTGAGTCCCCTACACAAACATTTGATTAATTTTTGTTCTAATTCCACTGTTACCCTTGTTATTTTTAAATATTTGATCTGTTTTCTTTGTAGAATTTTTTGTTAAACATATAATAAGGAACACACCCTTCTTGGGAAAAAATCCCTTTGATCAACCACATATGGTTATTTTTCTAAGAGGTAATCACAGTAATCAGCCTGATGCAAGGCTTTCTGTGATAGTCAACTTTATGTATCAACATGGCTAGACTATTCTGTCAGGGGTTTGTTCAAATATCAGTCTAGATATTTTTGTGAAGGTATTTTGTTTGCCTGATTAATATTTACAATCATTTGGCTTTAAGTAAAGGAGATTACCCTCAATGATGTGGTGAGGCTCATCTGATCAACTGAAAGCCTTACAGGAAAAAATTGAAGCTTCCTGGAGAAGCTTCTCCCTCAAGACTGTAACACAGAAATCTTACTTGGGCTTCCAGGCTGTCATTTTGTCCTATGAATTTTGGGCTTTCCACCTTCATCTGTAATTTTGTGAGCAGATTCCTAAAAGCCAATCTCCTTCTCCCTTTCTCCTTCTTTCTCTATCTTTCCATATCTATCTACCTAATCTATCTATCATCTACCCATCTATCATCTATCCACACTGGTTCTGTTCCTTTGGAGAACTCTGACTGATACATCTTCCAAACAATTTTTATCTGTTTCAATATACACATATACACATACACACACACATTCTTAGAAAGAGAAGTAAAAGCTGTAAGTATAAATGATAGATGTAATAATAATTTTAAGACAAGTACTTTATATATATTATATATACATAAATGGTATATTATCATATGTATTATTCTGGAACTTGCTTTTGTCATTTAACAATATTACGTGAAGATATATCCATACATGAAATATAGATCTCTTTCATTTATTTTTAATTGATTTAATTTATTCAGTCTCCATATTATATGTGTACCATAGTTCAGCCATGCTCAACTCATGGGCATTTAAATTGTTCCCAGATTTTCATCATTACAAATATAACTGCACATAATCCCCCTTGTACTATGAATTTCTCCAGAGGAGTTATTGAAAACTAGAATTAGAATATTATTAGCATCTGTAATTTTTATTTTTAATAAATAATGCCTAATTGCCCATTCAAGTGATTTTACCAAATTTTTTCACTGTCACCAAGAAGTGCATGAGATTACTTATAAACCTGCACCATGACCAATGCCTGATATTAATGTGTCAATTATTACCAATCAGATGGGTAGAAATTACATAATTTAAGTATACATTTTACTAATAACTACTGAGTTTGAACATGTTTTTCTGTTTATCTAATACTATTCATACTTCTTATTCTTTGAAAGACATTTTTATTACCCTTGTTAATTTAGCAGAGGGAATTTTTTTTGTTTCTTAGTTTTTTACTGTTCTGTAGATATTTTTGCATATTCTGGACAAGAATATGTATCACTCTGTGTTTTTCTTGTCAAACATAATAACCCAATTCGATATGCTTAAACAAAATTGTAATTTATTGGAAGGGTATCAGGGACGACTATCTACTGGAAGACAAGAATTTGAAATTAGGCTGAAACCAAAGGAACACTGGAGGACCTACCAATAGTAATCAGAGCAAAGATCAAGCAGAATCACAGACTGATCTTTGCTTCTACTGTTGTACTTAAAATAATTATAAATTCCATTTATATCCATATCCTTTCATCATTTACAACAGATTAAAATTCCTTAAAAAGCACATACAAATGGCTATGCAAAATTTGCATGCCCAACCTCTGGCTGTGGTAGGCCATGAAGATGGAGGATCTTGACTTTCAGCTTCTACAGGGTTTTTGTTTTTGTTTTTGTTTTTTCAAAGATTTTATTTATTTGGCAGACAGAGATCACAAGTAGGCAGAGAGGCAGGCAGAGAGAGAGAGAGGGGGACACGGGCTCCCCGTGGAGCAGAGACCCTGATGCGGAGCTCATCCCAGGACCCTGAGATCACGACCTGAGCTGAAGGCAGAGGCCTAACCCACTGAGCCACCCAGGCGCCCCAGCTTCTATAGTTTTAATAAGAAATACTGCAGTTTCAGCCAGCCCATAAGACTATACATGTTGTTGAATGTCCCCAACTAAAGATGAGAGTCCCATCAAGAAAGTAATGTTGGAAGTATATAATATAATTATTATAATATCATATATTATAATATACACAGTAAGTTATACCACATTTAAAACTTTTAAGAAGTCTTATTTAAGAAGAGTGAAGATTATATATCTATATATTAATGTATATATATGGTAGCCATATATAAAATAATTTGAGCATAAAATAAATATTGGTAGCAATGGATTATAGTCCATTAAATAAAATGAGTACATACTAATATAAATAAATAAATGCATGGATAAATTGAAGGTTTGATGAGGAATAAAGTATTTACATAGTCTCAAAACCATCTCCTCACGTAATAACTTTATGGTTGATAGGCATGGCATACACCACCTTAAGTGATTAAGTGAACATTATCAGTCACAGGAAAATTGAATCAGGCACCCCTGATAGGATGAGGTGAGTATATAACATATTTTGTGATAGTACTACAAAAGATGCATAAGCTCAATCTTATCATGCATACATGTTGGATAAAAACAAATTGAGGGATACTCTACAAAACAACTTGGCCTTAACACTTTTTTTCATATCAAAATGAAATTGTATTTACTTCCTTTCATTTGTTTTCAATTATGTCATCATATAAGGACTAAATGGTCCCTCAATATTTTTTTCCTGATAGTGATAATTTTTTAAAAGGCAAAAAAATATATTTCATTGGCATTAGTCAAGTAAAACTAATAAACCCACTCAAATAAATAAACATACAAAATCAAAAGCATAGCCTTTGAACTTTTCATCTATTTTTTTCAGCACACAGGACACAGATATCATAAGTCATTGATAAGTTCTCAATATACCATCATATTTCTGTCTGGAGATTGGCATTGGTTTGAAATATAACAAAAGCACTGGGTGTAATGCAACTAATGGATTATTGAACACTACACGAAGCAATAACAATATACTATACGTTGGCTAATAGAAATTAAAAATAAATACAAGCAGTCTTGCATTTTCTCATTGAGGATGAGTAAATATAGATATATAAATAGATATAGATTTATATTTATATATATTATATATATCTTCACTATATATTCATCTTCACCTATATACATATTCATATATAGATATATATGTGTGTATATATACACATATATATATCCTCAATGAGTAAATGCAAGACTGCTAGTATTTATATATATATATATATTCACTATATATTGATCTTCATCTTTATATATATCTATATCTACCATATATATATATATATATATAATCTTCACTCTTCTTTTAATTAAAAGGGACTTCTTAAAAGTTTTAAATGCAGTATAATTAATATACTGTGTCATATTAGTTTAAAGTATACAATAGAGTGACTCAAGAGTTCCATATATTTTTCAGTGCTCATCAAGAAAAAGGTACTCTTAATCCCCTTCACCAATTTTCCCATTCCCCCACTCACTTCCCCTCTGGTAACCATCTGTTTATTCTCTATACTTAAGAGTGTTTTTTGGTTTGTATCCTCTTTTTTGTTTTCCCTGTGTTAAATTGTATTTTTTCTTAAATTCCACATATGAGTGAAATAATGGTATTTATCTTTCTCTGACTCACTTATTTTGCTTAGCATTATAATCTCTAGCTCCATCCATGTTGTAAATGGCAAGATTTCATTCTTTTTCTATGGCTGATTAATATTCCATTGTGTGTGTACACATGCACATATCCATCATCTTTATCCCTTTGTCTATTGATGGACACTTGAGATGCTTCCATATTGTGGCTATTTTGAATAATGATACAGTAAACATGGGGTTCATATATCTCTTTGAATTAGTGTTTTTGTATTCTTTGGGTAAATACCCAGGAGGGAGACTGCTGGATCATAGCATAGCTCTATTTTTTTTTTTTAAGATACCTCCATGCTGTCTTCTACAGTGATTGCACCAGTTTCCATTCTCACCAACAGTGAATGAGGTTTCCTTTTTCTTCACATCCTCACCAACACTTCTTATTTCTTCAGTTTTTGCTTTTAGCCATTCTGACAGCAGTGAGGTGATATATCTTTATGTTTTTGATTTGCATTCCCCTGATGGTAAGTGATGTTGAGCATCTTTTCATGTATCTGTTGGCCATCTGGATGTGTTATTTGGAGAAATATCTGTTTATATCTTCTGCTTATTTTTAAATTGGATTATTTGTGTTTTGGGTGTCGAGTTGTCCAAGTTCTTTATATATTTTAGATACTAACTCTTTATTGGATATGTTATTTGCAAATATCATCTCTCATTCACTAGGTAGTCTTTTAGTTTTGTTAGTTGTTGATTTTGCTGTGCAGAAGATTTTTATTTTGATGTAGTTCCAGTAGCTTATTTTTTTTTTTGTTTCCTTTGCCTCATGATACATATATAGAAAGATGTTGTTACAGCCAATGTCAGAGAAAATTAAGCTTGTGCTTTCTTCTCGGATTTTTATTATTTCAGATCTCACATTTAGGTCCTTAATATATGTTGAGTTTATTTTTGTGTATGGTGTAAGAAAGTGGCCCAGTTTCATTCTTTTGTATGTAGTTGTCCAGTTTTCCCAGCACCATTTGTTGAAGAGACTTTTCCCCATTTCATATTCTTTTCTCCTTTGTTGAAAATTAATTGACCATATACTTGTGGGTTAATCTCTCAGCTTTCTGTTCTGTTCCATTGATGTGTGTGTGTGTGTGTTTGTGTGTGTGTGTGTGTGTGTGCGTGCCAATGCCATACAGCTTTGATTATTACAGCTTTCTAATGTAACGCAAGTAATGTAAAGCAAGTCCAGTATTGTCACGCCTCTAATTTTATTTTTCTTTTTCAAGAAAAATTTGGCTATTAAGGGACATTTGTGGTTCTTCATAAATTTAAGAATTGTTCTTTCTAGTTCTGAGAAAATTGCTGTTGGTATTTTGAGATGGGTTACATTAAATGTGTAGATTGCTTTGAGTAGTATAGACATTTTAGCAATCTTTTTTTCTTCCAACCCATAAGTATATAATATCTCTACTTCCTTCTGTCATCTTCAAATTCTTTCATCAGCATTTTATCTTTTCAGAGTACAGTTCTTTCACTTCTTTGGTTAGGTTTATTCCTAGGTATCTTATTACTTTGAGTGCATTTGCAAATGAGATTATTTTCTTAATTCTTCTTTCAGCTGCTTCATTATTGATGTATAGAAATGCAACGGATTTGGGTACATTGGTTGTATACCCTATTTACTTAATTGAATTCATTTACTAGTTCTAGAAGAATTTTGGTGGAGTCTTTTGTGTTTTCTCTATATAGTACCATGCCATCTGCAAATAGTGAATGTTTTACTTCTTTCTTATGAATTTTAATGTGTTTTATTTATTTTTCTTGTCTGATTGTTGTGGCTATGACTTATAGTAAGTACTATGTTGAATAAAACTGATTTTATTGCTGTGAATAAAAGTGGTGAGAGTGAACGACCTTGTCTTGTTTCTGACCTTAGGGGGAAAAGCTCTCAATTTCTCCCCACTGACAATGATGTTAACTATTGCTTGTTCATAAATGGTCTTTATTTTGTCGAGGTATTTTTCCATCTAAATCTACTTTGTTGAGAGTTTTTATCATGAATGGATGTTGTACTTTGTCAAATGCATTTTCTATGTCTATTAAAATGGTACTATAGGTTTCATCTTTTCTCTTATTGATGTGATATGTCACTTTGATTGATTTTCAGATATTGAATTATGCTTGCATCCTGGGATTAAATCCCAGTTGGTCATTGTGAATGATTTTTTATGTATTCTTGGATTTTGTTTACTAGTATCTTGTTGAGCATTTTGCATCTATATTTGTCAGAGATATAGACCTGTAGTTCTCTTTTTCTTGGAGGTGTCTTCAACTGGTTTTGGTATCAGAATAATGCAAACTTCATAAAATGAATTTGGAATTTTTTTTCTTTTCTATTCTTTGTTTGAAAAGAATAGGTAATTAACATTTCAAATGCTTGATAGAATTTACCTATGATCCCATCTGGTCCTGGACTTCTGTTTGTTGGGAGTTGTTTGATTGCTGATTCAATTTCATTGCTGGTAATCAGCCTGTTAAATTTTCTATTTCTTTCTGTTTCAGCTTTTAGAGGTTCTATGTTCCTAGGAATTTATCTATTTCTCCAAAGTTGTCCAGTTTATTGACATATAATCTTTCATAATATTCCCTTAAGGTCCTTTGTGTTTCTGTGCTGTCATTTGTTATTTCCTCTCCTTCATTTATGATTTGTTTTACCTGAGTCCTCTCTCTTCTCTTTTTTTTTTTCATGAGTCTGGCTATAGGTTTATCAATTTCATTGATCTTTTCAAAGAACCACTTCCTGGATTTATTGATCTTTACTACTGTTTTTGTAGTTTCTATAGCATTTATTTCTGTGACAATCTTGATTATTTTCTTCCTTGGCCTGGTTTTGGCCTTTGTCATTCTTTTCCTAGCTCCTTTAAGTGTAAAGTTGGGTTACTTATTGTAGATTTTTCTTCCTTCCTGAGGTAGGCCTTTATTGCTATAAACTTCCCTCTTAGAACTGATTTTGCTGCTACCCACAGATTTTGGACCACTCTGATTTCATTTTTATATATATATATATATATATATATATATATATATATATATATATTTTAATTTCTTCTTTGACTTTTTGGTTGACCCATTCATTGTTAACTAGCAGGTTATTTAGCCTCCATGTATTTGTAGTCTTTCCAATTTTTTTTCTTATAGTTGATTTCTAGTTTTATAGTATTATGGTTAGAAAAAGGTGCATGATATGACTGATCTTTTTTAATTTTGGGGGGCTGTTTTGTGCCCTAATATATGTTCTAGTCTATGTGCACTTGAAAAGAATGTGTATTCTGCTATTTTAAAATGTAATCTTCTGGGGTGCCTAGGTAGCTCATTCAGTTAAGCATCTGACTTCTGCTTTTTGCTCAGGTCATGGTCTTACAATTCTGAGACTGAGCCCCCGTTGGCACTGGTCATGGAGCCTGCTTGAGGTTGCTTGAGATGGAATGTTCTGAATATATCTGTTAAATCCATCTGGCCCAGTGTATCATTCAAAGCCACTGTTTTTGTTTATTTTCTGTCTGGATTCTCTGTTTTTCTATGTAAGTGTGGTGTTAAACTCCCCTACTATTATTATATTACTATGATTAGTTCTTTTATGTTTGTTAACTGCTTTATGTACTTGGATGATCCATGTTGGGTGAATGCATAATTACAATTTTTATGTCTTCTTGTCAGATTGCCTCTTTTATTATTACTTACTGTCCTTCTTTGTCTATTATTACAGTTTTGTATTAAAGTCTATGTGGTCCCATCAAGTATGCTACTCCAGTTTTCTTTTGATATCCATATATGTGATACATATTTTTCAAGCCCTCACTTTCACTCTGCACATGTCTTTAGGTCTGAAATGAGTCTCTTATAGGCAGCATATAGTTGTCTTGTTATTTGTTTTATTGATTCCATCACCCTATGTCTTTTCATTGGAATATTTAATCCATTTACATTCAAAGTAATTATTGGTAGGTTGTATTCATTGATGCTTTTTACTTGTTTCCAGGTTGGTTTTATAGTTCTTGAAATTTTCTTGTCTCTTTTTCATGGTTTGTTGCTTTTCTTTAGTGATATACTTGGATTCTTTATCTTTGGCATATCTATTGCTATTTTTTGATTTGCTGTTACTATTAGGTTTGTGTATAGCATCTACTGCATATAGCAGTCTATATTAAGTTGATGGTTGCTTAAGTTTGCAACTATTCTTTACTTCTCTCTTCCCCATGCTTTATGTATATGGTATCATACTTCACACCCTTTCATTTTGTGAGTATCTTGACTGATTTTTACAGATATACTTATTTTTACTGCATCTGTACTTCCTACTCTCCTTATTCTTACTTATGGTCTTTCCACTCAGAGTCCCTTTTGACATTTCATGTAAGGCTGGTTTAGTGGTCATGAATGCCATTACCCTTTGTTTGTCTGAGAAACTCTTTTTTCTTTCCAATTTGAATGATATCCTTGCTGGATAGGGTATTCTTGACTGTAGGTTTTTTCCTTTCAACAATTTGAATATATCCTGCCACTCTTTTCTGGCTTGTAAAGTTTCAGATGGATAATCTGTTGATAGCCTAAAGGGGTTTCCCTTTTATATAGCTGTCTTCTTTTCTCTCTCTCTCTTTTTCTTAATTTATCACTACTTTTGCCATGTTTTTAAAAGATTTTATTTATTTATTTGACAGACAGAGATTACAAGTAGGCAAGAGAGGCAGGCAGAGAGAGAGGAGGAAGCAGGCTTTCCGTGGAGCAGAGAGCCTGATGTGGGGCTCAATCCCAGGACCCTGGGATCATGGCCTGAGCTGAAGGCAGAGGCTTTAACCCACTGAGCCACCCAGGGTGGCTACTTTTGCCATTTTAATTACTATGTGTCTTTGTATGGACCTCCTTGGGTTGATTTTGGGAGATCTCTGTTCCTTTTGGATCTGGATATCTGTTTCCTTCTTCATATTAGGGAAGTTTTTAGCTATTATTGCCTCAAATATATTTTCTTGCTCCTTTTCTCTCCTCCTCTGGCATTCCTATAATGTGAGTGCTATTACACTTGATGAAGTCTCTGAGTTCCCTAAGTCTATTCTCATTTTACATATTTCTTTCTCTCATTTGCTCAGCTTGATTATGTTCCATTCCTCTGTCCTCCAGGTCACCAACCAATTCATTCTGTTTTCTCTAGCCTGCTATTTTTCCTTCAAATGTATTCTTAATTTCATTTATTGTCTTTTTTCATCTCTGATTGGTTCTTTTTTATCTCTTGTTAAGGGTCTCACTGATGTCCTCCACTCTTTTCCCAAGTCCAGAGAGTATCTTTATGATTATTAATTTAAATTCTCTTTCATGCAAATTACTTTTATCTGTTTCACTTGTGTCTTTTTGCTGTGATTTTGTCTTGTTCTTTCATTTAGGATATATTCATAAGTCTCCTCATTTTACCTAATTCTTTGTGTGTGTGTGTGTTAGGAATGCCAGCTATGTTTCCAGCTCTTGAAGATAATAACTTTATGGAGAAGAGGTTCTGTAGTGCTCTGCAGTGCAGTGTCTCCTATTCACCTGAGCCTGGCATTTTAGGTGTGTCACCCATGTATGTCGTGAGTACCTACCTTTTCTGTCTTGGCTGCCTTTTCCATTTGTCCAGTCATCTGCAGGGGCTCTCTTTGCCTATTGGGCAATTTTTGGTTCCTGTGGTGTTAGTAGACCAACCTAGAGATGCTTTGGGCTTGAGTTTAGTCAGATGAGCCATTTGCTAGAGATGGACTAGCACCAAACTGCTGAATGGTTTCCCTCTGTTGTCCTCTGAGAAGCTTTCTTTGGTGGGTGGGACCTAAATTCAGACCAACTGTTTGCCTCAATATACTGCTGAAGCTGCCTTCTAACTGGTATGTGTGGTAATTTTCCACTCACCCCAGATCAGGAGTCACATTGGAGTGGTGTTGGCCCCTACAGGGATACTTGCACAAAGCCAGGCTTATGGCCCAGATTGAAATGGGGTCTGGGCAAGAAAATAATGGAGGGGATGTGTTTCTGTCACTATTAGGACTGGACTGGTTGAGGTGGAACACACAGTTTTAACAATATGTGTGTTAGCTAGCTTGCAAACGGGACCTGCTGCTACTGCTGCATGGACCAGTGCCAGGTGGGGTGGATTGGGCTGGTTGTCCTGCTGTCTCTTTAACGGAGAGAATGGAGGGGCACCTGGGTAGCTCAGCTGTTAAGCATCTGCCTCTGGTTTAGGTCATGGTCCTGGGGTCCTGGGATCAAGTCCCACATCGGGCTCAGAGGGAAGCCTGCTTCTCCCTCTCCCACTCTCCTTGATTGTATTCCCTCTCTCACTATCTTTCTGTCAAATAAATAAATAAAATCTTAAAAAATAAATAAATAAAGGTGAGAATGGCTTCCTATACCCCTGTGGGCCCTCCCACAGCTGAGCCCACTGATTTTTAAAATTCCAGGCTTTAAGTCTTACACAGTTTAAGAATTCATGAAATCAGGGCGCCTGAGTGGCTCAGTGGGTTAAAGCCTCTGCCTTCAGCTCAGGTCATGATCCCAGCATCCTGGGATCGAGCCCCACATCGGGCTCTCTGCTCAGCAGGGAGCGTGCTTCCTCCTCTCTCTCTCTCTCTCTCTCTCTCTGCCTCTCTGCCTATTTGTGATCTCTCTGTCAAATAAATAAATAAAATCTTAAAAAAAATAATTCATGAAATCAGGCCCTTCTGGTTTTCAAAGCCAATGTTATGCAAATTTCAAAGCAAATATTATGGGAATTTATCTTTCCTGCACAAGCTCCCTGGTTAAAAGGTCCATTTCTCTTCACCTGTGCCTCCTTCCCTCTCATGGGTAGCTCATGGTCCCTTTTTGGTCCTTACTACATCTCTGCCCTTCCTACACTTTTCAGTGTGACCTCTTCTCTACCTTTAGTTGTGGAGTTTGTTCTGCTAGTATTCAGGCAATTTTCTATGTTACGTACATTGATGTGAGTACTATTTGTGTCCATGACACAAGGTGAGCTTAGGTTCCTCCTACTGTGCAGTCTACATGAGGGCTCTGGGTTTTACTCTTCAAAAGTATCAAGATATAAAAGTCAAAGAAAGAATGAAGTTATTGTTGTTGTTGTTGTTGTTGTTGTTGCTGAAAGGAGTCTAAAGAAGTACAACTTAAAACAACATGTGAGAAGGACTTGAATGGGGTCTGATAATTAGGTAATTAGGATGTTTTAATATATAAAAGTTATTTTGCTGATTTTGGTTGTGTTACTGTAGTTATGTTAGAGAATGCTCTTGTTTTGCAGATGTAATCAAGTATTTGAGGGTGAGAAAACATTCTATTGACAAAAGTCTCAAATTCTTTAGGGGGCAGAGACAAGATGGCGGGGAAGTAGGAGGAGGTGCTGTTTCAACCTGTACCCTAAAGTGAGCTGATTACCTACCAAAGAACTCCAATCACCCATGAAATCAGCCTGAGATCAGAATTATACACGTCTCGATCTCTACGGGGGCAGAAGACACCAGTGGGCAGATAAAGCAGAGTGGGAACATTGGACTAATATCGGAAGATAAACAAAAGGGGGAGGGAGCCACCAGAGGTGACCCATTGGAAAGTAATACCCTGATACAAGAGTGCCTTGCGTCTGGGGACCAGCATTAACTTGGAGTCTGGTTGAAAGCACTCAAAAAGAGCAAAGGATTGCAGGGGGAAATTGAGGGAATCAGGATGGTTAGGGACAGGGGCTTAAGTCCCCAGACCCAGGACACCCACCCCTGAGCCAGAGAGAGTGCAGCGGAGAAACCAGGTCTTGGTCCCTGAGCCACCAGCATGCCTGAGAGCACTTGGGGTCCCATGACGGGCTGGAAGCCTCACCAGCCAGCAGAAACACAGCCTTTTTACAGTATCCTCAAGTGCGCCGTGCTGTGCTTTCAGAGCAGGAGACACGCGCGCCCCACACCCTCCCTGGTGCTCATAGGCACCAACCTGATGCTATCAGACCCGGGAAAGACCAGGCACTCCCAGCCCAGGCCAGTGGGAAAATCTCAGTGTGTGATCATTGTTGGGACCTCTCTGTCAGTCCAGAGCTGCCCAGACAACCACTGCTGTCCTGGTTTTGGGTACAAGCAGGAGTTCCCGTGTCCCCAGGGACCGCAATTCGGAACATGCTCTGCCAGTGGCCAAGGGGGAACTTGTGTGCCCTGCAGCACCCAGAGAGGAACAGACTGAGGCTTCTCTCTGAGAGGGAGGTCTGGGTGCAGTTTGCTTTCCTCTAAACCTCCAAAAACCATCAAAAGCTGTCAAGGTGAGAGGGGAAAAAAACAAAAACAAAAACAAAAATGAACAAACAAACATAAAAACCTCCAGAGAACAAAAGCCTGAAAAACCGGTTTCCTCAGAGCCCGCCCACTTGAGGGGGGCGGGAGGACTTAACTCAGGGAACATTGCCTGAAAACCCACGTGGCAGGCCCCTTCCCCAGAAAACCAACCAGGAAACAAACAAACAAACAAAAAAAGACAAGAGAACAACCACCACTACTTCATAGATACAACTTTTATTTTTAATTCATTCCCAATATCCTGGTTCATTTTTTTATATATAGACAATTTTTTAACTTATTTACCATCACAGTGATATGTCCAGTACATCAAATTCCATAATAACCTTTTAACCTGAACTTTTTGATACATATACCTGTGTTTTTCTTTTGCTGTTCTATTTTTTATTATTTTAAATTTTAGCTTAGTTTATTCCTTTTTTGCATTTTTATTTTTTAATATTCATATAAAGTTAAAATTCAAGGTAATCCCATTTCCCCAATCAATGCTACCCCTATAGGTAAACCAATTTTTAACCCCGTTTATCTTAGGAAAGTTGAGTCCATTAAAAAGATATCAAGATACATTCAGGAAGAATCAAAATAACCTTCCTGGCCCACACTGAGAATTTATAACCACTCTCCCATCTTTTTCTCCTGCCAGTGTTTCTGTGAATTTGTGTTTGGCCTGATAGTATAAAAATCTTATACTTGGGGTTCTTTTTGATGAGGTTCCTTACTTTTTTTGCTCTTATATAAATATATATATATATATATATATATATATATATATATATATATATATTCCATTTGTCATATACTTTTATCAGTCTTTTTGTTTGTCTGTTTTTGTTTGTATATTTCATAAATCTTACCTTGGGCCCCATTTGAGCTGAGCCTTCTCTTTTATCTTCCCATTTTTTCCTGTCTCTCTCTCTCTTTCTTTTCTTTTTCTTTTATTTTTTTCTCTCGTTTGGGTGGGGACTCCTGATGTCTCAGAAGCGTTCCAGGGTGCACCTTGACTGCACCACGGTCAATACATCCAGCTACATCCGTTCAGGCATCTCTCACCAAAATGACTAGGAGGAGGAATGCCCAACAGAAGAATAATTCAGAGGATAGGCCTTCTGCAACAAAGCTAATGGATACCGACATAGACAATATGTCAGAAAGGGAATTCAGGCTAACAGTTATCCAGGCAATAGCTAGGTTGGAGGAAGCCATAGATGACCAAATGGAATTGATTAGGGCAGAACTGAAAGCCACCAGGGATGATGTTCACAATGCTCTCAGTGAGTTCCAATCTAATCTAAATTCTCTAAAAGCTAGGGTAACTGAGAAAGAAGATAGAATTAGCGATCTGGAGGACAAACAGATAGAGAGAAAGGATCAGGAGGAAGCCTGGAACAAACAGCTTAGAAGCCACGAAAACAGAATCAGGAAAATAAATGATGCCAAACCTTCCAACATCAGAATTATTGAAATCAAGAAGGGGAGGAGAAAGAAAGAAATCTAGAAGATACAGTGGAACAAGTTCTCCATTAAAATTTTCCAAACCTCGCGAATGGAACCAGCGTTCATCTACTAGAGGCAGAACGGTCTCCACCCAAGATTATAGATTCTCAAAAGTCCTTGAGACACCTAATAGCAAGAATGAAGATTTATAATTGTAGGCAGGCCCTCTTGAAGGCAGCTAGGACAAAGAAGCTCCTTAAGTACAGAGGAAAGCCCATCAGAATAACGTCAGACCTGTCCACAACAACCTGGCAAGCCAGAAAGGGCTGGAAAGATATATTCAGGGCACTAAATGAGAAGAAAACACAGCCAAGAATACTTTATCCAGCAAGACTGACATTCAGAATGGATGGAGAGATAAAGAGTTTCCAAGACCATCAAGGCTTAAAAGAGTATGCGGCCACCAGCTGACACTGCAGGAAATATTAAGGGGGGTTCTATAAAAGAGGAAAAATCCCAAGAATATCATTGAGCAGAAATATAGAGACAATCTACAGAAAGAAAGACTTCAAAGGTAACACAATGTCAATAAAAACGTATCTATCAATAATCACTCTCAATGTTAATGGCCTAAATGCACCCAAGAAATGACACAGGATGGCAGATTGGATAAAACGACAGCACCCATCCATATGTTGTCTACAAGAGACCCATTTTGAACCTAAGGATACATCCAGACTGAACGTGAAGGGATGGAGAAGCGTCTTTCATGCCAATGGGCCTCAAAAGAAGGCCGGGGTAGTGATTCTCATATCAGATAAATTAGATTTTAAACTAAAGACTGTAGTCAGAGATACAGAAGGACACTACATCATTCTTAAAGGGACTATCCACCAAGATGATCTAACAATTGTAAATATATATGCTCCCAATATGGGAGCAGCCAATTACATAAAATCTATTAATCAAGATAAAGAGTCATATTGATATGAATTCATTGGTAGTAGGAGATCTTAACACGCCTCTCTCAGTAATAGACAGATCATCCATGCAGAAAATCAATAATGAAACAAGAGCATTGAATGACACATTGGACCAGATGGACCTTATAGATATATACAGAACATTCCACCCTAAAACAACAGAATACTCGTTCTTCTCAAGTGCACATGGAACCTTCTCCAGAATAGACCACATACTGGGTCACAAATCAGGACTCAACTGATACCAAAAGAATGAGATTCTTCCCTGCATATTCTCAGATCACAATGCTTTGAAACTGGAGCTCAATCACAGGGAAAAGTTTGGAAGGAACTCACACCTGGAAGCTAAAGACCACCTTGCTTAAGAATGCTTGGATCATCCATGAGATCAAAGAAGAACTTAAACAATTCATGGAAGCCAATGAAAATGAAGACACTTTGGTCCAAAACCTATGGGACACAGCAAAGGTGGTCCTAGGGGTGAAATACATAGTCATCCAAGACTCCCACAAAAACATTGAAAAATCCAGAATACACCAGCTGTCTCTACACCTTAAAGAAATGGAGAATCAACAACAAATCAAATGAACTCCACACATAAGAAGGGAAAAAATCAAGATTAGAGCAGAGATCAATGAGGTAGAAACTAGAGATACAGTAGAACATATCAATGAATCTAGAAGCTGGTTTTTTGAAAGAATCAAAAAGATCAATAAACCATTGTCCACACTAATCCAAAAGAAAAGAGAGAAAGCTCAAATTAATAAAATTATGAATGAAAAGGGAGATATCATGACTAACACCAAGGAAGTAGAAACAATCATCAGAAGTTATTATCAACAGTTATATGGCAAGAAGTTAAGCAAGCTACATGAAATGGATGCATTCCTGGAAAACTATAAACTCCCAAAATTGAACGAGGAAGAAATTGACAACCTGAATAGACTGATATCTAGTAACGAGGTTGAAGGAGTGATCAAAAACCTCCCAAAAAACAAGAGTCCAGGACCTGATGGATTCCCTGGGGAATTCTACCAAACTGTCAAAGAAGAAATAACACCTATAATCCTAAAGCTGTTTCAAAACCTTGAAGCAGAAAGAAAACTTCCAGACTATTCTTATGAAGCCAGTATTACCCTGATCCCCAAGCCAGGCAAAGATCCCACCATTAATGAGAATTTCAGACCAATATCATTGATGAATATGGATGCTAAGATTCTCAACAAGATCCTAGCATACAGGATCCAACAGCACATTAAAAAGATTATACACCATGACCAGGTGGAATTCATCCCTGGGTTACAAGCATGGTTCAACATTCGCAAATCAGTCAATGTGATAGAACAAATCAATAAGAGAAGAGAGAAGAGCCACATGGTCCTCTCAATGGATGCCAAAAAGGCATTTGACAAAATCCAGCATCCGTTCCTGATTAAAACCGCTTCAAAGTATAGGGATAGAGGGAACATTCCTGAACTTCATAAAATCTATCTATGAAAGACCCACAGCAAATATCCTCAATGGGAAAAAGCTCACAGCCTTCCCGTTGAGATCAGGAACACGACAAGGATGCCCACTCTCACCACTCTTGTTCAACATAGTAGTAGAAGTCCTAGCAACAGCAATCAGACAACAAAGAGAATAAATGTATACAATTTGGCAATGAAGAAGTCAAGCCCTCTCTCTTCATAGATGACATGATTCTTTATATGGGAAACCCAAAAGACTCCATGCCCAAACTACTAGAACTCATACAGCAATTCAGTAACGTGGCAGGATACAAAGTCAATGTACAGTGGCTTTCTTATACACTAACAATGAAAATGCAGAAAGAGAAGTTAGAGAATAGATTCCATTTATTATAGCACCAAGAACCATAAGATACCTGGGAATAATCCAAGAGGTAAAAGATCTGTACTCGAGGAACTACAGTGCACTCATGAATGAAATTGAAGAAGACACAAAGAGATGGAAGACCATCCCATGCTCTTCAATTGGAAAAATAAACTTTGTTAATATATCTATACTGCCTAGAGCAATCTATACTTTTAATGCCATTCAGATCAGAGTGTTTTTCAAAGAGCTGGAGCAAATAATCCCAAAATTTGTATGGAATCAGAAGAGACCCCGAATTGCTAAGGAAATGTTGAAAAACAAAAATAAAACTAACGGCATCATGTTACCTGATTTCAAGCTTTACTACAAAGCTGTGATCACCAAGACAGCATGGTATTGGCATAAAAACAGACACATAGACCAGTGGAACAGAGTAGAGAGCCCAGATATGGACCCTCAACTCTATGGTCAAATAATCTTCAACAAAGCAGGAAAAATATACAGTGGAAAAAAGACAGTCTCTTCAATAAATGGTGCTGGGAAAATTGGACAGCTATATGTAGAAGAATGAAACTTGACCATTCTCTTACACCGTACACAATGATGAGCTCGAAATGGATAAAAGACCTCAACGTGAGACAGGAATCCATCAGAAATTTTAGAGGAGAACATAGAGAGTAACATCTTCAATATCAGCCACAGCACCTACTTTCAAGGTCGTCTCCAAAAGCAAAAGGAACAAAAACGAAAATGAACTTTTCGGACTTAATCAAGATCAAAAGCTTCTGCACAGCAAAGGAAATAGTCAACAAAACAAAGAGGCAACCCACAGAATGGGAGAAGATATTTGCAAATGAAAGTACAGGCAAAACGTTGATATCCAGGATCTATAAAGAACTTCTCAAACTCAACACACACAAAACAGAAAATCATTCAAAAAATTGGCAGAAGATATGAACAGACACTTCTCCAATGAAGACATACAAATGGCTATCAGACACATGAAAAAATGTTCATCATCACTAGCCATCAGGGAGATTCAAATTAAAACCATATTGAGATACCACCTGACACCAGTTAGAATGGCCAAAATTAACAAGACAGGAAACAACGTGTGTTGGAGAGGATGTGGACAAAGGGGACCACTCTGACACTGTTGGTGGGAATGCAAGTTGGTGCAGTCACTTTGGAGAACAGTGTGGAGCTTCCTCAAGAAATTAAAAATAGAGCTTCCCTATGACCCTGCAATTGCATTACTGGGTATTTACCTCAAAGATACAGATGTGGTGAAAAGAAGGGCCATCTGTACCCCAATATTTATAGCAGCAATGGCCACGGTCACCAAACTGTGGAAGGAACCATGATGCCCTTCAATGGATGAATGAATAAGGAAGATGTGGTCAATATACACTATGGAGTATTATGCCTCCATCAGAAAGAATGAATACCCAACTTTTGTAGCAACATTATACTGAGTGAAATAAGTCAAGAAGAGAGAGTCAATTATCATATGGTTTCACTTATTTGTGGAGTATAACAAATAACATGGAGGACATGGGGAAATGGAGAGGAGAAGGGAGTTGAGGGAATTGGAAGGGGAGATAAACCATGAGAGACTATGGACTCTGAAAAACAACCTGAGGGGTTTTGAAGGGTTGGGGGGTTGGAGGTTGGGGGAGCCAGGTGGTGGGTATTAAGGAGGGCACGTATTGCATGGAGCACTGGGTGTGGTGCAAAAACTATGAATTCTGTTATGCTGAAAGAAATAAAAAAAAGAAATAAATTGAAGATTAAAACATATACAACTTCAAAAAAAAGTTCTTTAGGGAGAAAAGTTCTTTGAACTGTACTTAAAACTACTGTAAGTTTGACATTGCTTTAAAATTTTGAAAATTAACATTATTGAACTTTCTTCTGAATATGGCTAACACACAGTATTACATTGGTTTCAGGTGTACAACATAGTGATTCACTATCTCCACACGTTATGTTTTGCTCACCACAAGTATCACCATACAACTTTATGATAATATCATTGACTTTATTTCCTATGCTTTACCTTATATCTCAATAATTTATTCATTCCCATAACTGGAAACCTGTTATTGTGGCATAGGTAGTGACCCATCAGAATGGGCACTGAGTTGTAACCAGTTCATGTCAACAAGGTACCAGTCCTTGTATGAGGTAGCAATATATTTTGCTGATTTCTAAATGCATAACCAATTTTCTCAACTACATTATTTAAAGACCATTAATTTTCCCAATTATGTGAGATGTCATCTTTAGCAAATACTAAATGTTTATATACATAGGTCTCCTTTCCATTCCATTAATGTATTTATCCATTCCTTCAACAAGCTGTGTGATCTAGTATCCTGCTTTAATTACTGTGTCTTTACACAATATCTTGCTGCCTGATTGGGCAAGTCTTCCCTCTACTCCCGATTATCAAAATTAAATTATTTTTAATAACTCTTTCATATAAATTTTATTTTATTTTAAAAAAGATTTTATTTACTTAATTGTGAGTGTGCGTGGTGGGGAGTGGCAGACAGAGGGAGAAGCACGCTTCCTGCTGAGCAAGGAGCCTAATGCTGGACATGATCCCAGGACCCTAGGATCATAACCTGAGCCAAAGGCAGACACTTAACTGACTGAGCCATCCAGGTATCCCTCATATAAATTTTAAAATCAGTGCTCAAGGTACATGAAAAAAACCTACAGGTATATTAATTAGTATTACTTTGAAAGTCCCAAACGTTGCATCCAAAATTAAAGTGATATTATGTTCTTCCTTGGCACATGTGGTGCAAGGTGAATCACCTTCTTTTTAGTTTGGGAGAGCTATTTATACATCCCTGAGACCATTAGACACCAAGACTCTTCACTGAGGTTGGAAGCCTTAAAATTTGTAAGGCTTTTCTTCCAATCTCTGTTATCTATGCATTGCAGTAAAAGATAAATAGAACAGCCCATTCTGTGAAAGTTTGCTAATTTTTCCTTAGTCATCTCAGTGTTTGCTTAATAGAAGGAACGGACATGGCAGCAGTAATGGAAGTTATGCATCATCTCACTGAAGGGTTTGTTCCTGCTATTCTCTTTTGGAAAGACTTAGTCACTTATCTCAAGACACTATCATTTCCTTGAATATGCCAAAATTATTACCAAGTCCGGGCTTTGCACAAGCACTTTCTTTACCTAAAATGTTATGTTCTGTTATTGTTATAGTTCACTCTCTTTTTGTTACTCTGATCTTAGTTTAAATGTCACCTTCTCAGAAAATCATTCCCTGACCACCTCATTTTAAAAAGCTACCTCAGTACTCCCTATTGTATAACCTAATTTTATTCTTTGCACAGACCTATCCATTTAATTATCTGTCTCTTCTCTACTGCAATGTAAGGTCCATGAGATAAATCTGATATATTAATTCCTTTATGTTCAGTACCAAAAACAAAAAAGCACACAGTAGATGCTCTGTTATTATTTTTGGAATAAGCAGAGGCAGATACTTCCATATCATCTCTCTAGAAAAAAGGGAAAGGTCAGCAGTATGCCTACTCTTGCAGTGACTAATTAAAGTTAATTAATCATCCATGATTATTTTCTTGACCTGGAAGGAGGTAAATCAAAGAGAAGTAGCTTTCATAAGGACCTAAAAGGAAAATGAGAGATTTCAGCACCACTTTATTTTTTCTCTATTTTTTTTTATAGTTTCCACTGTCCCTAAGATGGTGTGCTTAACTTCCATACCTATAGGCTTTGACTCAACTATTATATTAAAATATAATATAATTTCAATTAAAATATTAATAGTTGATATTGACTTTGTGTGTTAAGTGTCCCAGTGGAATAAAATTTAATGAAGGACTCTGGAAGATCATACAGACTTTGATTTTTTTTTATTTTTTCAGGGTTCTAAGACTCATTGTTTATGCACCACACCCAGTGCTCCATGCAATACATGCCCTCCTTAATACCCACCACCAGGCTCACCCATTCCCCCACCCCCTCTTCCAAACCCCTCAGTTTGTTTCTCAGAGTCCATACTCTCTCATGCTTTGTCTCCCCCTCTGATTTATTCCAATTAACTTTTCCTTTCCTTTTCCTAACATCCTCCATGTTATTCTTTATGCTCCACAAATAAGGGAAACCATATGATAATTGACTTTTTCTGCTTGACTTATTTCACTCAGCATAATCTCCTCAAGTCCTGCCTATGCTGATATAAAAGTTGGGTATTCATCTCTTCTGATGGAGGCATAATATTCCCTTGTATATATGGACCATATCTTCTTTAGCCATTTACCTGTTGAAGGGCATCTTGGCTCTTTTGACAGTTTGGTGATTGTGGCCATTGCTGCTATGAACATTGGGGTACATATGGCCCTTCTTTTCACTAAGTCTACAGAAAAAGAGCTGATATCTAAGGTCTATAAAGAACTCCTCAAACAACACACATGAAACAGATAATCATGTCAAAAAATAGGCAAAAGACATGGACAGACATTTCTCCAAAGAAGACATGCAAATGGCTAACAGACACATGAAAAAATGTGCAACATCATTAGCCATTAGGGAAATTCAAATCAAAACCTCATTGAGATATCACCTTACACCAGTTAGAATGGGCAAAATTATCAGGACAGGAAACAACAAGTGTTGGAGAGGATATGGAGAAAGAGGAACCCTCTTACACTGTTGGTGGGAATGCAAGTTGGTACAGCCACTTTGGAGAACAGTGTGGAGATTCCTTAAAATATTAAAAATAGAGCTTCCCTATGAACCTGCAATTGCACTACTGGGTATTTACCCCAAAGATACAGATGTAGTGAAAAGAAGGACCATACAGACTTTAAGACTCATTGTTATGGATCACAACAAAACTTTTGTTTTCTGGTTAAGAGTGTGCCACCAGTTTGTGTCTTCAGATTTTAGTGAACAAATTCAAAAAAATCCAAATATTTTGTTACAAATCCTTTCTCATGAAAGAGAACCATTTGGGGATAAATATAGATTGAATGGCCCATGTCAAATAATTTTCTTCTTTGCCCCCAAATATTTTGCAGTCAACTAATGTAAATGTACAATAACCACATAAAGCATTGGTTGAGGAATATTTGTGTAGAATCATATATTAAATTTGCATCTCTATGAAAAAAACCTTAGGATCTTTCCTCCATATTAATTTTACAGATAAAAGTCTGAAACCAAATTCTACAGGTGAGAAACAGACTGATACATCTACTCAGCTTCAAATATAAGTTACTTTCCATGAAAAAATAAGTGTGACTTAGAAAGTAGAACCATGAACCCAAAGGGCAGAGTTGGATGCCACAGATTATTCAAAGGCTTGAAAAATAATGGAGTTTGTTTGGTTGGAAATTCTTTGTGACTAATGATTACTCATTTTTTTTCTCTGTCATTTTCTCTCTTTTTGTGCAGGGATATCTATTAAAATGTTATCCTATTTTTACTCCAAGTATTATGGGAACAGATAACTTATTTTCTAGTTTCATAAGTGGACAGATAGAGAAGAATCCTGCCTCAGGTTGGATTACACTCAGATCCACATCCATACATAATTAGATGATTTAGATGGGGACATTAGGAGCTTTATTAAAAATTTTTAATTTTTTAAATTTCTTTTCAGTGTACCAGAATTCATTGTTTATGCACCACACCCAGTGCTCCATGCAATACATGCCCTCCATAATACCCACCACCAGGCTCACCCAACTTCCCACCCCCACCCCTTCAAAACCCTCAGATTGTGTTTCAGAGTCCATAGTCTCTTTCGGTTCATTTCCCCCTCCAATTTCCTTCAACTCACTTCTCCTCTCCATCTCTCCTTGTCCTCCCTGTTATTTCTTATGCTCCACAAATAAGTGAAACCATATGATAATTGATTCTCTGCTTGACTTATTTCACTCACCATCTCTTCCAGTCCCATCCATGTTGCTACAAAAGTTGGGTATTAGGGCGCCTGGGTGGCCCAGTGGGTTAAAGCCTCTGCTTTCGGCTCATGTCACGATCCCAGGGTCTTGGGATCGAGCCCCACATCGGGCTCTCTGCTCCGCGGAGAGCCTGCTTCCTCCTCTCTCCCTGCCTGCCTCTCTTGCCTACTTGTAATCTCTGTCAAATAAATAAATAAAATCTTAAAAAAATTAATAAAAAAAATTTGGGTATTCATCCTTTCTCGTGGAGGCATAATACTCCATAGTGTATATGGACCACATCTTCCTTATCCATTCATCCATTGAAGGGCTGATCTGATGAAACTCAGATGGGGTTTTCCATTTGTGTTGATAGTGTAATGGTATTACATTTTTGTGGCCTTTGCAATGGGATAAATGTATTTTGCATGTGAGGTGAATGTGATTTGGGGAAATTGGGGGACTGAATGTTATAGGTTGAGTAATGGTGTCTCCCATAAGTATCTATTTCTTAATCCCCAAAATGGAATATATATTACCATAATGGTGTTACAAAACATAAACAAAAACTAAAACAAAACCCACAGGCCTAGAATGGTGTCATGAAAAAAAAAAGTAAATTAGATACTGATGACATTCAAGGTAAAATTCATCTCAAGTAAATTCAGCTCCAAATTCAGCTCAGCCTGTAAAACCAAACAAGCTATGTGCTTCCAAAATACAATGGTGGGACAGGCATGGGATAAGCATTCTTATTACAACAGGAATAAATAGGAAAATAAATACATAAAGGAGTGACAGATACCAGGTAAGTCCAAACCTAATGGGACAAATAACATTTTCTTAAAGCTCAAAAGTAATCTTCTTTGGCTCAATCCTCTAATTTCCAGGCCCATTAGGGTGGCAAAGTTACCCCCAGATTCAGTGGGAAGTTCCTGCTATCCTTTCTCCCTTAGTTCTGCTCCCATGATGATTCCCTGGGTCCTATGTCTCTGCCAGGTTGGGGTCCTGAGGCTGTTGCTCTGCATTGTGGTCTTATCCTTTGAAATCTAGGTGGAGACAACTATTCCCCCAGGCCTATGCACTCTCAGGAACAGTATTCTGCTTGTACTCCTACAGAGGGGTGACTACAAAAACCTGCATTGCATCAGAGTCTTCTGGAGCTGCGCCTGGTGTGGACAAGTTGTGCAATGCTAGAGTGTGAGGAGAGGAGCCTTCAATGTGAGATGGTACTAGGCCAAAGCTCACAAGTTCTAGTGGCTTCCTATTTGAAATTATTCTGCTCCCAAGCTTTTGCATGCTTGTCCTCTGATGGGGGTAGAGGCTTTGATGATCTCTGAATTGCCTTAAGGACAATTATACCATAATCTTAAGCAATAGTGCTTGGCTTCTATTGAGAAAATTGATCTTTACTAATCTCCTTATCAAATAGTTATTTGGCCACACCCTTTGTGTTCTCTCCAGAATAGGCTTTCTCATTTTTTTGCAATATGGATAGGCTGAGAATTTTCCAAATCTTAGTGTTCCACTTCCTTTTTGCTTAACAGTTCCATCTTGAAGTTATTTCTCCCTTCTTATATTCAAGAAGTCAGGAAGAGCCAAGCTGCATTTTCAACACTTTGCTTAGAAACAGCTTTAGCTAAATATCCAATTTCATCACTCATAAGTTCTACTTTATACAAAACACTAAAATATGGACATAATTCAGCTAAATTTTTTGCTGCTTCATAATAAGGATTGTCCCCCAGCACCCCATAACATGTTCTTTGTTTCCATCTGCAGTCTCATCAGAACAGCTTTTATCATCCATACTTCTGCCAATATTCTCTTCTTAATTACTCAGGTATTCTTCAAGAAGATTGTGGCTTCTCTATAGTGCTCTTTTCTTAGCTCTCACGAGAATTTTCCAGCTCCAAAGCTTCTTCCATATTTTTAGATATTTGTTGCAGCAGCACACCCCCTCCTCAGCACCAAATTTTGTCTTCATCAGTTTGGACCACTGTAACAAAAATATTATAGACTGAGTGGCTTTAACAATAAACATTTATTTCTCACAATTCTGGGGGGAGGGACACATATATTCAAATTATGGCATCTTCTTTCTCTTCTGTAAAATAAGAAGATTAAGTAAAATAATCTCTGACATCTTTTCCAGATAGAAATTTTATGTTTGTCTCTGCACTGATTTCATAGGTTTGGAAGAACACAGATCTCATTTGGAGAGAGGCTAAATTTTCATCTCAAATGACAGAAAGATCCTAATCATTTGAACACTTATTTTAATCCATTTTTGTCTACCTCATATTTTAAGTTTTTATTCTTCTATTTAAAATCTCTTATTTGCATACAGAGCTAGGTGCTGTATTCTAGGTCATTTGTTCTTTGACCGATTTTTAAATAATAATTATTAGATTATTCTAATAATCTTATTTGGATTTTCCCAACATTTGTATTCCTTTAAAAAGAAAAATACTTTATCCATTTCGAGTTTATCTTTGCGTATGGTGTAAGAGAATGGTCAAGTTTCATTATTCTACATATAGCTGTCCAATTTTCCAAGCACCATTTATTGAAGAGACTGTCTTTTTTCCACTGTATATTTTTCCTGCTTTGTCGAAGATTATTTGACCATAGAGTTGAGGGTCCATATCTGGGCTCTCTACTCTGTTCCATTGGTCTATGTGTCTGTTTTGATGCCAGTACCATGCTGTCTTGGTGATCACAACTTTGTAGTAAAGCTTGAAATCAGGTAACATGATGCCGCCAGTTTTATTTTTGTTTTTCAACATTTCCTTAGCAATTCGGGGTCTCTTCTGATTCCATACAAATTTTAGGATTATTTTATCCAGCTCTTTGAAAAATACCGGTGGAATTTTTATCGTAATGGCATTAAAAGTATAGATTGCTCCTCAAAATGGATAAAGGACCTCAATGTGAGGTAGGAATCCATCAGAATCCTAGAGGAGAACATAGGCAGTAACCTCTTTGATATCAGCCACAGCAACTTCTTTCAAGATATGTCACCAAAGGCAAAGGAAACAAAAGCAAAAATGAACTTTTGGGACTTCATCACGATGAAAAGCTTCTGCACAGCAAAGCAGACAGTCAACAAAACAAAGAGGCAACCCACGGAATGGGAGAAGATATTTGCAAATGACAGTACAGACAAAAGGTTGATATCCAGTATCTATAAAGAACTTCTCAAACTCAACACATGCAAAACAGATAATCACATCAC
>PISX010012039.1:50645-62419 GCA_004024625.1 Mellivora capensis
GATATGAACAGACACTTCTCCAATGAAGACATACAAATGGCTATCAGACACATGAAAAAATGTTCATCATCACTAGCCATCAGGGAGATTCAAATTAAAACCACATTGAGATACCACCTCACACCAGTTAGAATGGCCAAAATTAGCAAGACAGGAAACAACGTGTGTTGGAGAGGATGTGGAGAAAGGGGAACACTCTGACACTGTTGGTGGGAATGCAAGTTGGTGCAGCCACTCTGGAGAGCAGTGTGGAGATTCCTTAAGAAATTAAAAATAGAGCTTCCCTATGACCCTGCAATTGTGCTAGTGGGTATTTACCCCAAAGATAAAGATGTGGTGAAAAGAAGGGCCATCTTTACCCCAATGTTTATAGCAGCAATGGCCATGGTCGCCAAACTGTGGAAAGAACCAAGATGTCCTTCAACAGACGAATGGATAAGGAAGATGTGGTCCATATACACTATGGAGTATTATGCCTCCATCAGAAAGGATGAATACCCGACTTTTGTAGCAACATGGATGGGACTGGACGAGATTATGCTGAGTGAAATAAGTCAAGCAGAGAGAATCAATTGTCATATGGTTTCACTTATTTGCGGAGCATAACAAATAACACGGAGGACATGGGGAGATGGAGAGGAGAAGGGAGTTGAGGGAAATTGGGTGGGGGGAGATGAACCATGAGGGACTATGGACTCTGAAAAACAACCTGAGGGTTTTGAAGGGATGGGAGGTGGGAGGTTGGGGGAGCCAGGTGGTGGGTATTATGGAGGGCACACATTGCATGGAGCATTGGGTATGGTGTAAAACTATGAATTCTGTTACACTCAAAAGAAATGAAATTTAAAAATTAAAAAAAATACTATTTAGATGAGACCAATAACAAAGAGACTTATAGAGGGCAATGATTTTTCTTCTTACTCTTTGAATTGTACCACCATCACAAAATTCAGATCATGGCATGGTCCTATGAGCCATGTTCTTTTCTCCGATTTCCAATAAAGAATTGGTATTCTATCTTCATGTCGTTACAGATGGAAAAAATATTAAACTGTAAACATTTGGTGGAGATATCTGGTATTATAAGGCAGATAAGGGGTGCCTGGGCGGCTCAGTTGGTTAAATGTCTGCCTTAGGGCCAGGTCATGATCCCAGGGTACTTGTGTTGAGCACCATATTGGGCTCCCTGTTCAGTGATGTGTCTGCTTCTTCCTCTCTCTCTGCCACTGCCCCTACTTGTGCTCACTCCTGCTCTCTCTCTCTGTAAGTAAACAAATGAAAAATCTTTTTAAAAATAATAAATAAATATATTAAAACCAAATGTCTGTTAAGACTTCAATTACATTTGAAAAATAATAACAACATGAAATCTGACTTAGTAAAATATGAGAAAACCTTTCTCTAAATCTACAGATGAAACATTCCAAGATTATCTGTTTCAGTGAGTTTTAAATGAATTTCATAAGGTATCATTTTGTACTTGCTTGATGAAAAACAGCATTACAGAATTTCAATGTATTTTTTTCATCATCTTTGGGAAATATCTCATTTTTTTCATTATAATACAGTTCTATAAGCAGTTTCTGATCCTTTTTTATAATTGTGTCACCAATGAATCTCTATGAATATGTTAACATTCTAGGTTGAGCCAAAATTGAAGAAAGAAAAAAAAAGCAAGACGAATTTGAAAGCATTAGAAATTTGATCACCTTCTTAAAATAGATTTTGGAACACTGAAAAAATAAAATAAAATTTAAAAAAAT
Source organism: Mellivora capensis (assembly GCA_004024625.1). Taxonomy (NCBI): domain Eukaryota; kingdom Metazoa; phylum Chordata; class Mammalia; order Carnivora; family Mustelidae; genus Mellivora; species Mellivora capensis. The sequence continues at coordinate 52,409 of PISX010012039.1, forward strand.
ATAAAACTGATGATTTAGATATGATACAGGAATAGCAAGAATAGAAGTATAAGATATCAAACATTAGCTTGATAGTTTTATACAAAAGAATGCCTTATAGATCCTAGGTCTAAAGCACATCCCCATTGAACTTGAGGTACATGGTACTGCTCAAATAGATATGGTAGTATATTATTGTGGAAGGCACACTGAATTGGGAGTTTAGAAGCCAAAGTTCTACTTTTAGTTTCTTCATTAGATGGAATTTAATAATATCCCATAATCTGAGCTTCAGCTTCTTCTATCTAATGGGTAATATAATGTTTTCTTTTACATGCCCCACAGGTATAAGAAGATTGAATGAGCTAATGTATGTTATAATTTTTTTAAGTTTATCTGCTCAGAGTTCATTGAGATTCTTAAATGTGTAGATCAATATATTTCATGAAATTATAGAAGACTTAGACCATTATTTCTTCAAATATATTTATGCAATTTTCTCATTTTTTCTGGGACTTTCACTGTGTATGGTGATACTCTTGGTGATATCTCACAGGCCTCTGCTGCTCTTCATTTTTCTTCCTTTTTTTCTTTCTTTTCCTCAAACTTGATAATCTCAATTGACCAATTTTTAAGTTTGCTGACTCTTTCTACTGCATGCTCAAACTTGCTGCTGTACTCCTCTCACAAATTTATCATTTTAAGTATTGTATTTTAAACTCCAGAAATTATGCATGGTTTCTTTATTAATTTCTGTTCTTTATTGATGTTCTCTATTTGGTGGAACATTGTTCTTACACTTTTCTTCAGTTCTTTAGACATAGTTTATTCTACCCCTTTGAAAATATTTAAAATAGCTGATTTAAAGTCTTTCTGGTATGGACAGCATCTGAGTTTCCTCAGGGATGGGTTTTATTAATTATTTTCTTGTGCAGGGGTTATACAGTCTTTTTTATGCATATCTCTCATATTTTTTAAACTGTAGAATTCAATTAATATATATAGTAACTCTGGAAATCAAATTCTCCCTCTTCCCCCAGGTTTGTTATTGTTGCTTTTTATTGTTATAATTTTTGTTGTTCGTTTAGTAATTTTTCTGAACTAAATAATTGTGTAATTATATATTCTCTGTCAAGTTTGGCAGCTGAGGTCTCTGCTCACTTAGTGTTCAGCTACTGATTGGTAAGATATTTCCCTAAATGCCTAGAAATAATAAATCCTCCAATCTTTGCTGATGCACTCTGTGTGCTTCTTAGGACATGCATAAACCCTCTGCTGAACACTTCCCAATTCTGCCTTAGCCTTTACTTCCTGCCTCAACAGGGCTTTGAAGTCAGCCAGAATTGAAAGTTTAAAGACTTATCAGATTTTTCCTGAGCATGCACACAGCTTTAAGCCTGCATGTGGCATCTACACTCTCAAGGGTATGTTAAATTTTTTCAAAGCTTCTATGAACATCTCATCCTGATATTTTCCTATAAAACTGTTTGGTTTGTCTATTGTTTGCCCTTTTCCATCACCTAAGGAAGCTGTGATGTTAAAATGTTCAAAAATGACCTGTACAGAGAAGCTTTTAGTACTTAATCACAGGATAAGTTAGAGTGAGATCAAATACAGGCAAGCCTTTTGAAAATGTCATCTAGGGAACCACCAGATAGGTCAAATAATGACTATTCTTTGAAAATTATGCCTTAGAAATGCCCCAGCTCCATTACAGTGTCTCCAGTGTTGGGAATGTGCACTGTTATTTTCCAAGGCTATCACTGAACTTCTATGTGGATGATGATACTGGAATTAATATAAATTCCATAAAACTAATAATTCTTACTCAGATTTAGAAGTACATTTTCTTTTACTAAATGGTTATTAAATGCCGGGGTGCTTCAAGCCATTGGTTAACTTCCAGAGTTCTGAAAATATGTTAATTCTAACAATTTGCCCCCTTTTCATTGCTTTCATGAAGAGGTGAATTTTTTTCTGATGACACTACCTTTCATTCCTTCTTGCATTTTTATTTTACTTTTGACTAAACTACTCTTTAGTTGTCTATTATTCATTGAGCTTGTATTTGGTTATTATAATTTTAAGTTCTGAAATTTTCAGGTTTTTTCCCCCAAATCCAGAATGCCATTTTTATACTCTCTAGTTCCTTGCTGAAATTTGCATTTTTTGTTCTCCATGAATATAAAAATGGCCCATAATTCCAATATCTGGTATACCTGTGTCTGGTCCTATTGACTTGTGTTTGTGATGATGCTTATTTATGCCATTTTGTTTTTTCATATATCTGATTATATTTTGCTTGTGTGTTGGACATTTTATTTAAATAATTATTTCTGGAAATATCTTAATGCCTAGGATGATATATTTCCTTTGAAAGAACATTGATGAAGATGGTTAAAAGCATTCTGATCAGAGTGGGAAGTATGATGAAGGCACACAAAAATATAGCATTTACTAATGCCTGATCCTTGTCTTGAGAAAAAAAAAGTCTTTATAAAGGAAATTATTGTGTGAAATAACAAAATTGGAATAGAGATGATAGATTAGATAAATGTATTCCATCAGTGTTAAATTTACTGAAGCTATAACTATACTGTGATAACATAAAAGAATGTATTAGCTCCGCATAAATATACATGGAGGTATGTAGTGGTAAGATATGCAACTTTCCCTCAAAGAACTCAGAAAAAAAGTATATTGTGTGCATATATATATATGTGTGTAATGTAAGAGAAAATATCCAATAAAATAAAGAAAAATGTTAAAAATTAATGGATTTAGGTAAAGGATAAATGGGTTTTTTTTTTTTGCATTCGCATTTCAAATTAAGCTTGAAATGAATATTGCTGGACTGAATCAAGGGGTTGGCAGGGCCATGTTCCACTGAAACTTCCAAGGAAGAATCTGCTCCTTGCCTCTCCCAGCTTCCGGTAGCATCCACCATTTATTTTTTAATTTAAAAAAAAAAGAGAGGGAGAATGGGGAGGGGCAAAAGAAGAGGGAGAAAGAGAATCCCAAGCAGGTTCCAAGCCCAGCACTGAGCGCAGTGTGGGTTTGATATCACAAGCCTGAGATCATGACCTGAGCTGAAGTCAAGAGTTGTATGCCTAACTGACTCAGCCACATAGGTGCCCCAGCATTCATTTCAAGGTTACATTTTAATTCCACCTAACACCAAAACAACTGCTTTTCTAATTATTCCTCTTCTGATTGATGTCCTGTCATATCTTTTGTACTGGCGAAATGAGAAAATGGAGAGCAACAGATGTTACTGATTGCACTAAAGAAAATTCTCACTTTGTAACATTTGTCTAAAAAAAAAATAGGATCATTATGTGAAATCTCTTTTCATTTGGCAGCCTTTTGTCAGGCTCAGTGGCAACCTTGTCAGTTTTTTAGGAGACAGCATATTTGTTCACAGCATTTATAAACCATCATAGGCAGGCAATAAAAGTATTTGAGGCAGCGACTGAGACGATTAGGAGAGCCAAATGCAGAACATGCCAATGTTTATGAGAATCAGAAGACTGTAAGCTCTTGGGTTGGATACATTTATTGTCTTCTGTAAATTTCATGCTTTTAATATCCATAAGAAAACTGATTCTCATTCTAAGAGTAAATCAGGGTGGTGGGAGTTATATGCTGAATCATATGCATTTATTTGCTTGTGGCTGTTATAACTGAGTTAAGACTACCTTCGACAAAAACACTGTATATAAAAATTATATTGAACAGAAGTACTAAAGTGGGCAAATAATTACTAAAAGTCAGAAAACCTGGGTTTTATTAATAGTCTTGCCAGTTACTAGTATTAAGACTTTGAGCAAAATATTTTGCTCTCTATAAATTTCAGTTTCCTCATCTGTAATATATTCCAGCATCATCTCATCCTATTAATCTAAGATAATGATTTTCTGTATGTAAAATATCTATCAGGATTTCTTTACTTTAATTTAGATCAGTATGAACACTGTACCAATACGTTGTGGTTAAAATAACATTTTGAAGTGAGAGGCTTAGGTTCTAGTCCCTGATCTGCCTGCCACTTTCTAGCTGTATGACTTTGGGCCAGTGAATTGTACATGTTTCAGTTAACTTATCTTTAAAATGAGATTAATAATATAGACTTCACAGGTATTTTATGAGAGTTAAATAAGATAATGCATATATGTGCTCTGTGAAGTATCTAGGACTTCATAAACACTCAATTAATCTTAGTTTTAAAAAGAGAAGAAGAACTTAACAGAGAGTAATCAGTACTCTCTGATCATACCTTTCTTCTGGAACCTGTTGGCACATAGGGATTTCAATTGTATGTTTTTCTTAACACTTATTTGCATGCTATTTGGTAACTGCTTCTAGGTTACTTTTATTTTTAATTTTAATTTTAATTTTTTTTTTACTTCTTTTCAGCGTAACAGTATTCATTGTTTTTGCACCACACCCAGTGCTCCATGCAATACGTGCCCTCCCCAATACCCACCACCTGGCTCCCCCAACCTCCCACCCACCGCTCCTTCTAAAGTTTGTCCTTACTTCTTGGGTGTAGTTCTTCAAGTCCCCTATTCTAACTGAAGACTGATTTACAAGTGTCCATAGGCCTGGAAGAACCTGGGTTTAAAGTTTTGCCCCACTAGTTCTGTTAAATTCCCTAGTCAGCCTTTTACATGCCTCACTGCAATCAGAGTAAGAAACTCTAAAAGCCAGGCTAATTTTTGTGGGCTCTCTTCTTTTCACATATCTTGGCCCAGTAGCTCCTGTCTTATGTCTTGATCCATTTAGAAATATAACGTTTTAAATAAATAGACACCTCTCTTCATGTGTTTTTTTTTTATTTCTTTTCAGCGTAACAGAATTCATAGTTTTTGCACCACACCCAGTGCTCCATGCAATACGTGCCCTCCATAATACCCACCACCTGGCTTCCCCAACCTCCCACCCCCCGCCCCTTCAAAACCCTCAGGTTGTTTTTCAGAGTCCATGGTCTCTCTCTTCATGTGGTTTTAATATACAAGAGTTTCAATCATGAGAGTTTAAATAACAACAGTCTTGCAACATTGTTTATCTTTGATTTACCACAGTATTTTAACTATGAATACTTGCTTAAAGTACAAACTTTGTTGCTAGCTCTTCAATCCACAAATTAGCACATTTAAAAAAATTGCATCATACTCAATGACCAAAATAGCATGGCTTCATTCAAAATCTATCAGCCATTGCACTGTGCATATACTGTTGAGTTTGTACACAGAAAGAAAAACATGTTGTTTTGATTCTTGTCTCAGTAATAATACATGTCATTTTACAACAATGAATAACTGAAAAAGAATTGACTAACAAAGATCAAGATGCATAAAAGGGTTCTAATGGAAGTAAAATTCAAATGAAATGTATATGGAGCTAAAGAAGAAACAGACTGTGGCAATGCTGACACTGCCACCATTAAGAAACTCTACAGCCAGAGGAACTTAGCTAAGGCAAACTTATACGCATATATAACAAAACTGAGTATGATAAAAATAATGAAAATTTCCCAGAGAAAGTATTGTTGGCAAAAATGTCATATCCAATGATCTCTGGGAGATACTTCACTACATTGAAAACAAAAGGATAAAATGTTGGAAGTGGATTCAAACTTAGAAATGAACATCACAGTTCACTGAGACATAGAAAAGATGTTTTCTCCAAATCATAAATTATATAACTAGAAGAACACTGCTCATGCTATTCTTAATACATTTTTACAAAGAAATAAAACACTTAATTTCAAAATATTTAAAACACAGTGTACTAAATTAGTATTTGTTTTATTATTTTTTATTTTCTTATCCATTTGTAACTAAGAGAGTTTTTCATTTTTGACATAAATTGTGTAAAGTCACAGAACAAATACAGTATTTCTCATTGATTATTAATACTGCTTTACATGGTTTCAGCTTGTGTAGTTACTTTCATAATTCCATACCACTGTGCAATGCAGTCTCCCTGTATTTTGTTTAGCTTTTTCAGTTGTCTTCAGCAGATAGTTTGATCTTAGTTAAATAGTTCTACATTACTCTGTAAAACTTCCAAAGGACTTCTTCATACATGGTAATATTTAATCACCACATTAATTCTGTAAGATACAGTGGGCAGGTTTTATTATGTTCCTTATTTTAAAAGATGAGGAAACAGACACCTAGAGATGATTGGTGATTCAGAGTAAAATAGTTAAGTGTGAAGCTGAGATTCAAACTTAGTTTATTTGACTCCAAATTCCTTATTTGTAACCAGTCTGATATAATGATAGTTCTAGAAGTAGAATACATCTTACTAATTCCAGATTTTTGTGTGTGTGTGTGTGCCACATAAGGTACTCTCTAACATTGTTAAGATCTGCCTACTTAAAAACCAATTCATTTTTCAAAATAGGAGACAAAGAAACCTTTCTGACTGAAACTAACCTTTATTTTTTTATTTTTTAAAAATTTTATTTATTTATTTGACAGAGAGAGATCACAAATAGGCAGAGAGGCAGGAAGACAGAGATGGGGAAGCAGGCCCCCCACTGAGCAGAGAACCCAATGTGGGGCTCGTTCCCAGCACCCTGAGACCATGACCTGAGCTGAAGGCAGAGGCTTAACCCACTGAGCCACCCAGAAGCCCCTGAAACTAATTTTAAATGGTGAAAATAAATCATTCAGGGAACATATATTTATTAAGCTCCTATGTGGAATGTATTCTAGGAGATACAAAAAGAGAAACAGGGTGGTCCTTGTTTTCAGAAGCTTATGATTTTATGACGGGAAAATACAAGGCATATATTTAAATGCAAGATTGCATGGTTAAAATGTTTTAAGCCTTCAAAGATAGATCAAAAGAAAGGTGATGCAGGAAAGTGACAGATTTTGCTGAATTTTGAAGAATGATTCAGATTGGCATTATTAAAGAGGAAGGTCATAGTCAGTATACACACAAAAAGATCAAGAACAAAAGCAGAGATGTGACAATGAACACTGTGCAAGAATAGCAAGGCTTGTTCTTGCTTTGTCCAAGTTTTCTCTTAGTGCTTGGGAGGTGGCTGGGAGGAAGGAATGTGAGCAATTCTATCTCCAAGACTAATTGCTTACATTCAACTAATCAGAAGGAGACTCACCTCTGGAGACCATAATTTGTTTAGGAAGCTTCAGGAAAACAATCTTTGAAATGGGATTTCCGGCAGTTTGGCTTTGCAATCACATTGGAGAATTCTCAAGAATTGCCTTTCTTCTGGGTCTTGTCAAAACATTCACAACGGAGAAGTAAACAGTTCTGTAAAGCCATTCACCAGAACATTTTAAAAAACTCTGAAATAACTCTAAAAAGTATAACAATTAAAATAGTTTATAAACAAAATTTAATAGACAACATTGTAGAAACTACTATTAATACCCATATGTTATAAATGTAAAAATTTTATAGCTACAGAGTAAAAATATCCAAGCAGGAATCTATACAAAGAATTCTGAACTTTCCAGATATTTGTGCAAAATTGCTAATGTCACTGTAATTACATTTCAAGAATCAAACATGGAAATATTAGACTTAACAGCCTAATAAAGTATGAAGTTTTGTATAGTGAATTTGGAAAAAAAAAGTTGGCAGTTCTTCAAAAGGTTAAACATAGAGTTATAATATATCCCAGTTATTCCACTCCTAAATACATACCCAAAAGAATTAAAAACATCTTCTTACATAATTATTAATAGCAGCATTATTCATAATACCCAAAAAGTAGAAACAACCCAAATGTCCATCACCTGAAGAATGAATACATAAAATGTGGCATAGCCTTACAATGTAATATTATTTGGGAATTTAAAAGAAAAGGTACTGGTATATATTACAACATGGATGAACACGTTATGCCAACTAAAAGAAGCCAGTAGAGAAAGACCAAATATTCTATGACACCATTTACATGAAATAGCCAGAAGAGACAAATGCATAAAAATAGAAAGTTGATTTGTGGTTGCATTGAGGTGGGGTGCTGTGAGGAAGGGATGTGATATTTCTTTTCAGAGTGATGAAAATGTCCTAAAATTAGAAAATGGTCATAGTTGTAGAACTCTGTAAAAATACTAAAAATCAATACACTGTAAGTAGGTGAAATTTATGGTTTGGAAATTGTATCTTGATAGAACTGTTTTTAAAGGGATATGTAAGAATGTGAGGGTGAACTAGTTGTGACATCTCTCACCCCATTGATCTTAAGGGTTGATTCAGCTGATCTGGCTGGGTAGCTGGGTGTCTCTTTCCTCCCTCACCACTCCATGTGCACCCCTCCCAAAGCTGCATATTCTGTGTAATAGGACAACCTTCCCAGATAAAGGAGGACTATTCCACGGTCAAGGGTATAGGAATAGCTGTGGAATTTAAGAAAAAAGGCAGAAAAGTATAGGGTACAAAAGGGAAAAATGAAACAAGATGAAACCATAGAGGGAAACAAACCATAAGAGACTCTTAATCTTAGGAAACAAACTGAGGGTTGCTGGAGGGGAGGATGGTGGAAGAAAGGGGTGGCTGGGAAACCATATGATAATTGACTCTCTCTGCTTGACTTATTTCACTCAGCATAATCTCTTCCAGTCCTGTCCATGTTGCTACAAAAGATGGGTATTCATCCTTTCTGATGGAGGCGTAATACTCCCATAATACTCCATAGTGTATATGGACCACATCTTCCTTATCCATTCGTCCGTGGAAGGGCATCTTGGTTCGTTCTACAGTTTGGCGACCATGGCCATTGCTGCTGTAAACATTGGGGTACAAATGGCCCTTCTTTTCACTACATCTGTATCTTTGGGGTAAATAGTAGTGCAATTGCAGGGTCATAGGAAAGCTCTATTTTTAATTTCTTGAGGAATCTTCACACTGTTCTCCAAAGTGATGCACCAACTTGCATTCACACCAACTGTGTAAGAGCGTTCCCCTTTCTCCACATCCTCCCCAACACAGGTTGTTTCCTGTCTTGCTAATTTTGGCCATTCTAACTGGTGTAAGGTGGTATCTCAATGTGGTTTTCATTTTAATCTCCCTGATGGCTAGTGATGATGAACATTTTTTCATGTGTCTGATAGCCATCTGTATGTCTTCATTGGAGAAGTGTCTGTTCATATCTTCTGCCCATTTTTTGACATGATTATCTGTTTTGTATGTGTTGAGTTTGAGAAGTTCTTTATAGATCCTGGATATCAACCTTTTGTCTGTACTGTCATTTGCAAATATCTACTCCCATTCCGTGGGTTGCCTCTTTGTTTTGTTGACTGGTTCCTTTGCTGTGCAGAAGCTTTTGATCTTGATCAAGTCCCAAAAGTTCATTTTCGCTTTTGTTTCCTTTGCCTTTGGAGACATACCTTGAAAGAAGTTGCTGTGGCTGATATCGAAGAGGTTACTGCCTATGTTCTCCTCTAGGATTCTGATGGATTCCTGTCTCACATTGAGGTCTTTTATCCATTTTGAGTTTATCTTCGTGTATGGTATAAGAGAGTGATCAAGTTTCATTCTTCTACATATAGCTGTCCAATTTTCCAAGCACCATTTATTGAAGAGACTGTCTTTTTTCCACTGTATATTGTTTCCTGCTTTGTCGAAGCTTATTTGACCATAGAGTTGAGGGTCCATATCTGGGCTCGATACTCTGTTCCACTGGTCTATGTGTCTCATTTTATGCCAGTACCATGCTGTCTTGGTGATCATAGCTTTGTAGTAAAGCTTGAAATCAGGTAACATGATGCCGCCAGTTTTATTTTTGTTTTTCAACATTTCCTTAGCAATTTGGGGTCTCTTCTGATTCCATACAAATTTTAGGATTATTTGCTCCAGCTCTTTGAAAAATACTGGTGGAATTTTGATGGGAATGGCATTAAAAGTATAGATTGTTCTAGGCAGTATAGACATTTTAACAATGTTTATTCTTCCGATCCAAGAACATGGGATGGTCTTCCATCTTTTTACGTCTTCTTCGATTTCTTTCATGAGTGTTCTGTAGTTCCTCGAGTACAGATCCTT
>PISX010012040.1:0-62297 GCA_004024625.1 Mellivora capensis
AAGATTTTATTATTTATTTGTCAGAGAGGGAGAGAGAGAGAGCGGGCGAGCACAGGCAGACAGAGAGGCAGGCAGAGGCAGAGGGAGAAGCAGGTTCCCTGCTGAGCAAGGAGCCCGATGTGGGACTCGATCCCAGGACGCTGGGATCATGACCTGAGCCGAAGGCAGCCGCTTAACCAACTGAGCCACCCAGGCGTCCCAAGAGATATTATTTTAAGGAAAAAAAATACATTAATTTTTGTTAAATAAAGTTAGACAATCATTAAAAAGGTCTCTCACTACAAATATTTCTATTTACGCAGCAAGGCTTTTACATTAAAATTAAGATAGTAAAGAGCCAGAAGAGAAAAGCATTTGGTTTTTAAACCAATTTTTTCCTTTGCAGAAATTGAAGTTTTATACTTGGGGATATCTATATAACATATCCTTATTTCTATGTATATTGTCAAAATCCATAAATAGCAAAGTTAAAACCACCACACAGTAAAATAGTAATTAGTGAGAGTTCTTTGTGTACAAGAATAGCTCATGATCTGGGAGTTTTCAAACCCCAAACTGATATGAACTCAGGGGCATGGCCTTATAGGATGGCTTTTAAAGTGACAACGAAGAGGTTGTCCAACCTGTGCAATGGCTGGTTATTACAATGTGGGTTTCCAGATGTCAGGGGATTGGCTAAAAACAATGATCTCCGACCATTCTAGAAAGATGACTTCAATTTCTTTTATGATTATCAGAAACTTGTGTAAGAAATAAATTAAGTTCTGCTTATGTTCATGAAATATGCTAAATTTAGTTTTGCTTACCCGCCTTAAATGGTTTTTGTCTGCTTGTGGAATTTTCAAGCCTGCTTTCCATTTTATGTTATTTTAACCCACCCTGTCGATCCATCAATCAATTGATCAATTGATCGATCAATCAATCAATTGTATATATGCTCTAAATACTGACTTGGAGGCATTTAATTTGTTTCTATGTTTCTATACGTCACTTGACTCTCATCATGGGTTCCTTGGGCATCCTCATAGCATGGTTTCTGCATTCCCAGAGCTAGCATCTTTTTTTTTTTTTTAAAGATTTTATTTATTTATTTGACAGACAGAGATCACAAGTAGGCAGAGAGGCAGGAAGAGAGAGGGAGGGGGAAGCAGGCTCCTTGCTGAGCAGAGAGCCTGATGCGGGGCTCGATCCCAGGACCCTGGGATCATGACCTGAGCCGAAGGCAGAGGCTTTAACCCACTGAGCCACCCAGGCGCCCAGAGCTAGCATCTTAAGGGAGTCAGCTGCATGGGACTTTTACCATCTCTCCCCAAAAGTCTCACCATGTCATTTCCTAAGTTCTCTACTGTTCCAAGCAGTCACAAAGTCTAATCTAGTTTCCAGGGAAGGTAATAGATTTCACCTCCTGCTAAGGAAGTACCAGGTCCCAGAAGTGCATGCAGCATATTTTTGCAAATGACCCTCTGGCATATACTTCTCACTGAGTGGAGATTTCATGAAGAGTTGTCTTTTCAGCACTGAAAAATTGAGAATACATTCGTAGTTTTTTGTAGCTTCTCTACTGCATGCATGAGGCCAGAAATGAGATGTTAATTATTTCCTAAGTGTATTTTTAATTTCTTCTTTTTGTGTAGAAAAAAAATTTTCACTATGAAAGAATTCAATCACTGCTTGAAATTTAGAAACAAAGGGGAAACCAGATTTTTAATTTTTATAGCTATTAGCTTTGTATAGATTTTAAAAGAGCATGGAGCATTGGTTCTCAATCTTTTGCTCAATGTCTTATTGAATGGCACATGCTGATAGATATCAAATGCACACCTTTAAGTATCTGAATCAGCTCTGTTATCGATCTTGTGTTCTGTTATAGTGTATATGCAGCAGTGGTAGGAGCTGTAAATGTATCCTCCTAGGTTAATTGCCTACACAGAAACTACCACTGGATTCTTTATCACTGAGAGGATTATCGGTGAGTTCTTTATAATTTTGACACTTGGGACAAAGGGTTGAGATATAAGTGCAAAAATTTCTAGCCAATAATAAGGCACGTCTTTTATACTGAGGAAGAGCTTAAGTACTTATGTGATGTCCCAGCTTTAATACACACCAAGACTCTGCAATGGCTTCTTACTTCTGACCTCTACAAACAAGCCATTGTTGGTTGAAGCACCTGCCACTCTCCTGACAGATATTGAATAACGTGGTTTTTCAAAAGCATATCTATACAGATACCTTGGCTGTATCTATTAGCTTTCTAAATAGACTGTCTTTAAATAAAGACATGGTATTTTTCAATAGCTCTTGCCTTATGCCCCTCCCAATTGAGTTGCCAAAGAAATACCACTTGTCTGAAGTGAATTTCTTTCCTCACACTGAAAAAATTATACTCCCTCTTCTGACATGCCTAACATCCTGACCTTCCACCGTTCCTCCATACTCTTCACACTCTACTCAGTATCTTTGTCAAGAGAGAGAAGGGAGTCCTTTTCCAAGCTGTTGCTAACACTGACTATGGACTGCACTGTCATTTATCTCTGCGAAAAAGTGAGAGAAAATTATTGAGTGCCACCTTACTTCTTATAGTATTCTTACCTTTTCATAATTATTACATGTCTAATGAGAACTGCTGTTCTATGAATATTATATATTTTCTATTGGAATCTGTTAGCTGTCAATTTCCCTTGTCTTCTCATTTCATTTCTCTTCCTTTTAAGGGCACTGGTCATGAAATGTGCTGAACTGAATCAAAGAAGCTGATTCTTTCCCTAAAGAATTGCCTTATGGCCTAGAAGGCTTTTCGACATGCGGTTGTTTCACTTTTTTCTTTATTTGTTCCGATATTTTCCTCCTCTGAGTATGACCAAATGACACCCATCCTATAGACTAGAGTGCTTTCTAAGTACACACTTGAAACATTCCAGTACCTCATGGGCTCTTTTGTTTTCCTGAACGTGACTCCATTCTAATTTGGGATCCATGCGATCATGGCATTAGAAGTCAACATAATGAGATATGTTGAAAACGTGGACAATTCTGTTATAATGGAGATGCAACCCAGGAATATTGGAAAAGACGCAGTCCATAAAAATGTGGTAATCAATGTAATGAACATGAAAGTGCCTTCCTTATAAACTATCGAGCACTATACAAATATCAGCCCGGATGTTGACAATAAAAATTAATAGTTTCAGTTATGAAGCTCAATCTCAAAGGACACATTTACCACAAGGGGATAGATGCATATAAAATGAAAGAAATTCCAAAGAAACACATCCTATTTTCTCATCATTTTTCCATGAGTGTGAAGCAACAATTTGCTCATAATTAGTGCTTTGAACAAGTGGGACATGATAAAGAATGATCACAAAGCAATTTTTGAATTCCTCTCACTGGTCTTTTTCAACCATCTTGAAGGCGCAGTCTCCGGTAGGTCCATTTTCATTTATTTTCACTCCTAGATAATGAATACTTCTCCAAATTGAAGTCACAAAAAGTGTATCATTTCTTTAATTAAACTATAATAACAAAAAACTCTAAGTTTCATCACTCACCAAAGGTTCTTTCTTGCCTGTCAGGCTGACTTCCTGCTGGAGCCCTACAGGAGCAAGAATGGGAATGCCAGCTTCCTCTCTTTTCCACACTTTGGCTGTTCTTGCCTTGTGCCCTCTAGGCAGCAGTTGCCTCTACCAGGAACAGGATGGGAAGGAGAAGTAAGGCACACACACTTTACCTGACTGTAATGATATGAATTATAAGCAAATATTTGAAGCTGGCTCCTTCTCAGAAATTTTCCACTGGAAATATACCACAGTACTTCCTGTGGTGTGAATGGTGCATTTCCTCTGACTGACTCTCCCTGAGTGCCATGATCCTTGCAGTTCTCTTCCGTAGGGTCTACAATTAGTATTAGACACGTTGGACCCTTGGACCCACCACAGATAGAAGTGCACATGACTCTCAGTTGTACCATTTTCACTTGACAGTTATAAGTCAGTCTCTTGCTTAAGAATTTTCCCAAGCATAATTCAGATAGCGTTGCACTGAGTCCACAAACTCTAGGAAATACATTTGGATCACTGATGGCTCTGTCCAAGCTCCCTTCAACAGATTTAAGGTGAGAGAGGAAAGGGGCAATCACTGCCTTCCCCTCCATCGTAGGAAGGGAGGGATCATGTCACAACACTACCCAAAAAATATTCTTTACCAGATTACACAGAAGGCGTAGTTTTCTGTAAGTCAGTAATGTATACGAAGGGTGGAGTTACTGACACAGATTTAACATCTAAATGGAATGTGGGCTCTGGTTGAACAGTGTTTGAATAAAGCAGATATAAAGGACATTTTTGAGGTAACTTAACATTGGAACGTGGTGTGGGTTTTCAGTGAGATAGAACTTATTATACTGGCAAGTTAGAGTGTGACTGGAGAGAGGTAAAATGCAATATGCAGTATGAGCTCACAAATTCAACAATGCAAAGAAATAAAGAAGAAAAAATAGATATGCATCTAATATATGTTAATGTTTTAACAATGGGCATCTCTGTAGAATGAAAATATATATTTTATTGTGTCATTTTTACTCATCCTTATTTTCTCATTCTCAACAAGGTATATGAGTAGCTTCTCTAGTGCAACAATTCATGTAAGAAGGAAAGAAGGAAATACATTCTGCGTAAGAAGAGTCTTCTTTCCTGGTATCTCCAACTTTGTAAATACCCACCTATGGTAAGTTAGAGTCAAAAGTTTACAATTAAAAAAAAATAAAAGACTGGTGAGTCTTCTTTTTGCCAAAGTCTCCATAAATGACCCACTTCCTCATGTTGGATCATGTGGGAGTGGAGTCCCACATGGTAGCCCAGGTGGGACTTTGTTTCCTTTGGTTGTCAAAACTGAGGCAAACATGTTTCCATTTTAACACCCTATTACACATACCACTCATTCAGTGGGCACCAAAGATCACTAGCTCTTTAAGCATGGCCGACTCCGAGCATTCGTTTGCATTGCACAGACCCAGATAGGTGTGACCTTTGATCTGTCTTGATTAACGCCAAAGCACGACTGCTTTGATAGAGCTGGGGAACATAGCCGTGGGGGACTGGCAGTGACAACAGTGACAGTGTCAGCCAACAATGCAAAACAGATGAGTACCCTAACTTTCGCTTAAAAAACCCAAAAAGACAAAGTATATTCTTCTCCTATCACAAGAATAAAATTCATATGTTTAGTATGGCTTGCAAATTTCTGCCCTCCCTCTGCCTGCCATGCTCTCGTCCCATATCTTCAATGGCTGAATCTTTTCCATGATTCACGATTCATCCGAAATGTCGTATCCTCAAAGAGGATTCTATGACATTCTTTCTCAGTCACACTATTCTCTGTTCTCTTCATACTATAGCAGTACTTACAGTACTTACAATTGCTTTATCAATAATTCGTTAATGATGTGATTGTTACTGATTTTCTTCCTGTGCCTCTTTTATGTTCCTGGGGCACAGGCACTTGGGTTCTCTCCTACTTTACAATGACTCCTTCATATGCATACTGTATTCATCCCATACCTTTGTCTTGAGAAATATCTGTCAAATGAATTAATTAGACCTAAAGAAGTGTGGGTTCAAATAAATATGCTTATTGGTAAGGACCATAAGTGGGTATTGAGTCTAGATAACAACTGGAACTAAAAGTAGTTTGTTAAGAAACACAACTGCTAGCGAGTATTTGAAAATCCATCCAAACTTAAAAATGAAGAAAAAAAAATTAAAAGAGCAATAAAATTACACATTTTTTCCTTTAGTATGTTGAAAAAGATGAAAAATTGGCAAACTAGTATTGTGAAGACTTTAATGGAAATGAATATGCTCATGTTATAGCAAAGAGGGTGTAAATTGGTATAATCTTTCTGGTGAGAAAACTCAAAAAAATGTAAAATGTGAAATGTTCAGCAGTTACAATTCTGGGTCATCTTATGGAGAAAATATCACAAGTGGGAATTAACATAAATGGAATGATATCCATGACTACTTTCACAACAGTGAAGGGTTTACATATAGTTATTTCTTCAATTGGTTTAAGGGGAGCACAGCACAGGTATAAAATGGAATAGTATGCAGCCATTGAAACTTATGCCACAGAATTAATGGTTTTCTCCTGGTGGTGGGATTGGAAGGGGTTTTTCATTTTCTTCTCTGTACATTCTCAAATGATTCAATATTTTATATTTAACATTCTTATTTTCAAAACTAATAAAAGCTTTAACAAAAATCACCCTTCTGTACCTTTCAAAAGCTATAGTGTATTATACTATAGTATATTAACAGTTCAATATAGTGCTCAGTAATGTACAAAATAATGAAGAACCTCACTTCACAACTTCCCCAAATGTGGATGTAGCTTTAACCTTGGATTAATTGAATTTTAGAATTTAATCTGTGTATATTCCATAAGGCTAGTATGAATTTTATGTCTGCTATTCAGAGTGGTAGTTTCTTTTATTGTGCTTTTGGCAGTCTAAGCAGTAATTATAGATATCTCTTGTAGAAACCTCTGAACTTCTGCCTGAATTTATAATACTATCCACGTCGATCTGCACGGTTCTTTTGAATAACTTAGTATCATGTTTAACTGGAATAAAAGATGAGTTATTGTAAACACAAACTACAAAAATGAGGCTATATCTTTTCAGGAACAAGTGGTCTTTATTGCATTATGATTTGTGGGTAGCTACTTAGACTCTAGTCACATATTTGGTTTCAAAACAAGAATATTTAACATGTAAAAAAAAAGTAGGGATTCTGACTTTAGTACTGACCTAGCCAAATGAACATCAGTATAAGAACTATTGATTCTGAGATTCCAAAATGTCCACGTTCAACAGTATATTTACAACCAGCATGACTTAGAATTTTTAAAATTATAAATAAAAAATATTCAGTGTGCATCACTGAGAAAATTTATTCTTTAGTTTCCTCTCCTAAAAGAAATATTTATGGCATTTCTGTCTAATTCTTTAAAGAGAATTCTCTAGAGAGAATCTATATTGTCTTGCAATATGACATCATAGCCCATCCATATGAAGTTTACAGTTTTAATATAGTCCTCTCTATAAGTATTAGGTGGTTTTGCTGATTTAGCTAGGACCTTGTTTCTTTCTTCTAGTATTAGTGGGTCAGTCACTATATGTTTTAACATTTTTTAACACTCTTTGTTATAACCTACACTCATAAGGAATCATGTAGTCCTTATATCCTTCTACCATGTCAAGTGGGAAGAAGGCATAGTGAGACCCATAGTGAGATCCAGCCAGAAAAATGTAATAGCTAACATCTATATTTACCTACTTGACCAAAATGGAGTAATTTTAATGAACTTGTTATTTAGAAGTTCCATTGATTTTTTTTCTCATTTTCCCCATTTTAAAATTGAATCACTATTTCCTTTTAGCTGTTTTATAGAATGAGATAACATTTCTTGAGAAAAAACATTTATTTGGTCTCCATGCTTCTTCAACTACACTATCTAATGTCATTCATCCCTTGGAAATCCCAAAGACAATAATAAATGCTTCTATTGTCTCACTGCTCTCTGTTAGATAATTAAAATACTCTTACAGATGAAGCACAATGGTAGTTTCTTACTCTACTCTACTGGGCTGCTTTCCAAAATGGCTATGAGTCTGTAACAAGTTTCTGGTAGCTTTCTTCTACTTGGAGGTTCTTTCACACACACAGCATGGATTACTCAAACTTTCTCCTCTTTATCCTCCTTTGCCTCTCAGACTTGCCTTCTTCCTGATCACCAACAAAAGGCACCTATCAGGGGCGCCCGGGTGGCTCAGTGGGTTGAGCATCTACCTTCAGCTCAGGTCATGATCTCAGATTCCTGGGATCAAATCCCAAATCTGGCTCCATGCTCAGTGGGGATTCTGCTTCTCTTTCTGCCTGCCACTGCCCCTGTTCATGCTCTCTCTTTCTCTCTCACTTGTACTCTTTCTGATAAATAAATAATTAAAAAATCCATCTCTCAAGCCTGAATCCCAGTAATTTGTCATCCAGTTCTGCTTTAATCATCCCTTTCCCAACCTGAGCTGTCATCGGCTCTCTCTCACTCTATTCTTTTATGATCATGGACTCTTGCCAGTTATTTCTCCATCACATCTTTTATGTATTTTATCTCTTTCCCATTTTGGTAGCTACTGACTGCATTTGTGTAGAGTTCTGGTCATAGGAAGTTGAATATGACATGGTTGCTTCCATCAACACACTGGCAGTATGTTGAATAAATTTCCAAACTGCTACCAGTCTCTGTGCCATCTCAGGTGTTTCACAACCATCCACTGATAGAATTGAGATAGTTCTAGCCACTCTCAGTGGCTAGAAAAATTCTCAGTGGCTTCTTATATTTTACTGGAAAATAAAATTTAGCTCTCTAGTCTCTATTGTTTTTCACTAATAGATGCCCAACTTTTAGTTACTTTCTTAACAGAGATTTGGTACTTCAAGCAAGACATTCTCTAGCAAACTGCTTTGAAATGCCTCGCCTCCAGCCTAGAGATATATATGTTTGAAGCTACCTCTCTGGGAAAAAAAGACTGTTTTACATCTCTTCTATCTAACTTGTTTAACTATTGTTGAAAATAAATGTATGGCTTACTTTTGTCTATAAATAGACTTTTTTTCTCCATTAAAAATATTGTTGGGAATTTATTATACACAAGATACTGATGAAACCATTTCCATATAGAATATGGTTGAGGTACTAATAATATTTCTATTAAAAATATACTACACATGGTGACTCACAGACCTGTACCCCTGGGACTAATAATATATTATATGTTAGTAAAAAAATAAAAAAATTAAAAATATATATATAACTACATAATTATATCATGTGTTATTAGTAAGACCTGGTATGTAATTCTGACATTATAATACACACAGAAAATAAGATTTTTAGGGCACTTTGGTATAAACAGAAAGGTCTGCACGTGGCCAGAGGTGACTAGTCTGAGAGTTCCAGCAATGCACTCTGCTTCTGGCCATCTAAAATGTAGAGGCCATCAGTATCTCATGCATACCTATAATTACTCCTGCCACACTTCTGTACCTCTCAATACTGGTTGGAAATATGTGGTGCGGGAGACTTCAGGAGAATCACTCTCTTTCACCTTGGATAGTCATTGAAGTAGGCTCTGAATGTCCTTGAAGTAGTTTTTCTTATTTAGCTTTTTAAATCATAGCAGGAGGGGAAACCCTTTGGTGCATAAATGTTCAGGGTAAATAAAAGGAAAAGTTTGTTTACAAAGAAGAGAGACACTGTCTGGACTGGAGAAGATTTGGTTGCTATGCTTTCACACCTGATTATATTGAATGTTTTATTTTATACCTTCTTTGAATTTTTATATTTAACTTTTGGTCTTTAATTTGTATTTTTAAATATTGCATAAGGTTAACACTTAATATTAATTTTTTTCATTCCCTTTGCCCTATTTACTCCTTTCTCAGCACCTCATTATTAATGCATTATTGAGTATTTTCTACATGTACTGACTGAGAAGGAGGACAGATAAAATGCTGAACAAAGAAGCCAATTGAAGTGCTAAACAGGCTTTCAGTAAATCTATCACAAATAATTAGATACATGAATGAATGAATGAAAATGACAGATAAATAATGTTAAAAGTTAGGTTTTTATTTGGAAAAACCAAACTTTGCTGAGAGAGCAACAAAATGTGGATTTCAAGAAGAAAATCCTTGCAAAACCACATAGAACATATATGTTATAAGCCATAGAGTAAGAAAAGAAAGTAATAATCATCTTCTTACCAAAAGAGAAATAAGGGTTTCATCAACCACATAAAGAGAAAGATAGGAGAGGATATATGTAAGATCTGGACACTGTCTGGTTTTCAGAACAAGGATCTGGTTCTTTACATGTTAGGTCCTAACTACAAAGCAAAGTTGGAAAGAGAGTGTTATAAATACACTAATAGAAATATGGATAGCTTGATGGATTCTCCATACTTGTGACCATGTGTGTGAGGAGACTACAAGCCTTGTAGAGAAAGAAGCTGTAAGTTATACATGTCATGTGAGCCATGATAGGAGGCTAGACTGATACAAATCTTGGATTTGTCCTTGGATCAGGCCAGGACCATGGACAGTGGCAGAAGCTTCCTGGTCTTTCTAAGGAAGGTTGAGAAATATTTCAGTGGCCACCAGCTCATGATACCCTTAAGAACAGTTAGAATGAGTGTCAGTGTCAGAAAGTCAGCAAGGAAAGAAGATGGCCCATGGATAGCTGTACCTTCCTAGATGTGAGGATGATAAATATATCCATTGGACACTTATATCAAACCAAGGAGAGGTGGAAGACAGTAGAGAGAAAAGAATACTGAGTTTGCTTATTTATCCAAAATAGCCCAATTTGAAAAGTGGAAATGGTTAAGTTGAGTAACCCTGACTTACTGCCTTTTTCAACAACTATATGGAATAGCAGCTCATGAACTGCAATGAGTTCATTTATAAATAAATAAAATTAGATTTACTCATCCATTATTTATAGCTGTAAATTTTAAACCAGTTATATGATGTTATAAATTCTGGAAACCTGGTTGGTTCAGTCAGTTAAGCCTCTGCTTTCTGCTCGGTCATGATCTCATGGTCATGATCTCAGGGTCCTGGGATTGAGCTCCGTGTCAGACTCTCTGCTCAGTGGGGAGTCTGCCTCTCCCTCTCCCAGCACCAACATACCTATGCTCTCTCTCTATCAAGTAAATAAATAAAATATTCAAAAAATAAAATAAAAATATGTTTTAGATTCTATCTTCTTATGGAAGAACTCATCTCTGCAAAAGATAGGCCAATGGTTTTAAATCATTGGAGAAAAATACAGGAATTAGGTCATTCAGGTTCAAATTTTAATTTCTCTACTCACTAGCTGTGTGATTTTTGTTGAGAATAAATTCTGTATGGGTGTCTCACATTTCAGCACATCTTGTAAGAAGAGATACTCCCTTCTGTGCTCTGGACACTCCTTTCAAGGATGTTTGTAGAGTGAACATCCTTGACAGATAGATAATGCCTTCCTCTGGGGCAAATGACAGGCATGCTTTTTCCCCATTATAAAATATTTGGGTTCTCTGAACTCAGGGTCTCCCTTCCATAATGATATCCACTGCATGTGAGATGGTGACTTGTCTCTTGATTTCACCCTGGAGAGTTGGGGCTTGGGAAACTAGCACACAAACAAAAAATTCTGATATTCTAGCTACAGTATTGCCAGAATGGGAGTCTCGTGTTTTCTGTCAAAGTCTATGGAACATAAGCAGGATAATTTGTTAGTGTGCATGACCCTGAGTCTCATTTTTGTCACCTATTGAATGAATATTTTACTTTTTTCTTTACAGGATTGTTGCAGTAATAAAAGAAGATAGGGTAAAAAATGCAGAGGATACTGCTTAAGAGCTTGGACCCTGGACCTCTGATTGTCTGGGTGTGAATTACAACTCTACCATTTACCAACTCAATAACTTTGGACAAGTTGCCTTATGTCTCTGTGCCTCCAGTCAATAAGTAGAATGTGGATTGGTAAGAATATTACTAACCTTACAGTGTTCTGGGTACAGACACACCTTGTTTTATTGTACTTCATGGATATTTCATTGTTTACAAATTGAAGGTTTGTGGCAACTGTACATAAAACAAGTGTGTCAGGGACATTTTTTCCAACAACATTTGTTCATATCATGTCTCTGTGTCACATTTTGGTAATTCTCACCATAGTTCAATGTCTTTGATTATTAATATATTTATTATGGTGATCTGTGTTCAGTGACTATGATGTACTGAAAGCTCAAATGATGGTTAACATTATTTAGCTAAAATGTTTTTCAATTAAAGGTATGTACATTGTTTTTCTTAAGACATAATCTATTCCATTTAGTAGACCATAGTATAAATAAAACTTTCATATATATTAGGAGATCATAAAATTCATTTGACTCTCTCTATTGTGATATTCACTTTACTACAGTGGTCTAGAAATGAACCCACAATATGTCCAAGATATGCTGATACTAAATGTTATGAGACTATTTCCTGGTACAGACTATGAACTGTATTAGTGTTTGCTTTGAAGCATTGACAAAGAAATTTGCATCTAGCTTGTTTGCAATAAATGGAAGATAAAGACATATAGATAGGTGCATAGAAGATGTTAGATGATAGATAGATAATACATACATACATACAAAGAAAGATAATATTGGTTTGGAGAATAAAGAGATCTTTTCTGAATACAAATGCTTTTCTAGAGGACCAGATGATTGAATTTCCCAATGAGTGACTGATAGAATTCAGATATGCATAAAGAAGGGGAAGTATTTGCAGTCCAGAAAATACTCCAGCACAGACACAGAAATTCAAAGAAAGCAGACACAACAATAGTAACTTACAGCTACTGTGCCTTTTTTGCACTCCTTTCATGTCAAGCTCAATGTAAAGCAAATAATAAGTGCTCAATAATGCTGTTGACTAACTAGAAAATGAAGACATTTACATAATTATCATGCCCTTTGAATCTTTAAGTTAGAATTTAATAGAAATGACTTTGATGTGCATTGATTTTTCAAAAATCTTCCAACTCCACTGGCTCATAAGATAGTACTCATTGCTATTTAAGACCAAAAAACAGAGCTTCAAACAGTACTTCTTTAAATGTAAATGTGTAATTACCCTCTCTTCTGTCCACTGGATTCAGAATTTACTCTGTTGCATTGATCTGGCTCTAATGATGTGCTTCAGTCTTAGAGCTAGATTATTTTTCTTTTTCTAAGAGAACAGAGTGATAATTTTAGTTTTTCTGTAATCCTTTTCATTTTTTTGATTCTTTGCCTTTCTATTTTTTGTTCCAGTTTTATGTTATGAACATCAGGTGGTAGCCACAATAGAGAAATACATTTTCTGGCAGCTGTGAACGTTATCTTGGGTACATATACTTCCCTAAAGAAATTAAACCATCTGGGTATTTTTCCAAATGCATTGAATTTATTGAAAAAAAAACCATAAGATGCATCTTATTGGAGAGAAGAGCAAAGGAAGAAGTATTTATAATAAATTGTAAATTGATGGTAAGTTTAACAATCTAGAGTAATTTCCCACACTGGAAGAAAAGACTTCTGGTTTTTCACATTTGCCTTTCAATTTGTTTTCTTTGTTCATCTGTTTGAAGATGGGAACAATCTGTATAATTCTAAAGGAAATGTTTACAAGTAGGGAATGTCATAATTGTAGACGTCTATGCTACCCTGGTAGCATTAGATAGTTTTGTAAGATTCCGCTGCCTTATCTGGCTAATCCCCGCTTTATAGATAATGGTATATGTGTGTGCCAGCTTTGTCGATTGAAATAGCAATAGCAGAATAATAAATAAACTTTGTTTGAGAAGAAAAATGAAACAGCTGACTGCATAAAAAATTAGTGCGCTAGGCAAAACTAACATTTATAAAGCATATGGTCCAGTATCGCATTGCTGCCCTAGGTCTTAGGTTACTGGAAGATATTTTTTGGTGCTCTGTGAACATAGCACATAGCATGGAATGACATCAAAAGCCTTTACTCCTTTCTTTTGACTTACATGAGCTTTGGAAACAGTGAAGACCCTGTTGGTAACGAAGAAAAATGTGATATTCTCTCCCAGCTCACCCTACAGTCCCGTGCTGTTCTTTGTGCTGCCAATATTGTCTCAGTCTACTTCTCATACTACATTGAGTAAAACAGGTCTGTGTCATGTGTCTTCTGGATGATGTTCTCCCCACATGGGCTGCAGAGCGGCAGAGGGAGAAAAGATAGTGCTGCGTCAGAAACACAAACTGTAGCTTTACCTAGGGCATTATTTGCATTTTGGGCAAGATAAATTTGCATTACTGAGTCCTGCCCTGAGCTCTCCAGGAGAGCTTGCCTTCCTGCCCTCATCATTGCATGCTGGCCATCCCTCTCAGGCTGTGACTAGCAGAGGACGCACTGTCGCACATCCAAAACTTTCCCTCTTGCAAGGTGGCGGTGGTACCTGGGGGCGAGCATCTGGCCCTTGGCTTTTTCCATCTCCCAGCACCAAGAAACATCCTTCACAGCATTTGCTGCTAGAGCTGAGAGCACAGATGGCCTTTCCTCCAAAAACCATATTGGATCACGTCTACGAGGATCAAGTCTGCTGAGACATTTATAGTGTTTTTATTTCTTCAAAAATATGATTTTTTTCAGTTAAAAGGGGGGTGCCCGACCATTTTAAGGCCAGATTCTAAACTGTGTATTTCGTGCCCAGTACCAGCTATAACATTTTCAGGGCTCTGGGCAAAATAAATTCCGGAGGCCCTTGTTCAAAGAGCAAAGTATATAAGTGCAATTGAAGGTGTTAAAGACTTTTCTTTCAAAAATTTTATATTCTTTACAAAACACATAGAGTAATAGTGATACAGGAGTACAAATTGTAAAAAAAAATACATTACAATTTTATAGAATACAAAAGTACTTTATGAATGTGGTACTTTAATTGATCATAAGATTTTTTCTGGCTTGCTTTCCTACAAATGCATTTATTAGGTCATCAAGATTTATACTTCAGCAACGTCATGAAAACGCCAGCCAATTGCTACTTTTATCATTATCATTTTATAAGACCTTTACAGAAATTGGGTATCTGACAGGTAATTGGTATTGATGAAATACAGTGTATGCAGGAGAGAGCTGATTTTCATAGAGGCCCCTGGCTCTCATTTTGCTTTCTTTTTAAACTATGTTATTCAAGTCCAAATTTGGAAACCACCTTCTTAATGCTAAGCAGGTAAGTCTGTTATGGACAGAGGCACTCATGTGCTGAAAATCTGTAGGAGGCTGTCTTTCACACGTAATTGAGAGCCACAAAGTAGCTTTTGGCAAATGCAGAATTACAAATAATCATCGAAAATTTTAAATTTTGAAAACGATCTTTCTGCTGATGTAGGTATTGCTGGGGAGAGGGTGTTAAAGAAGATTTCATAAGCTATGACTGCATTGGGATATGTTTCTGTAAATTATTTCAGAATATAAATTTTAGTTCAGCTAGAGCTCATGATTCTCACAGAGCAATTTTTCTAAAATCTTAATTCATCATACAAATCAGCTTCATGTAAGTCAGTTTAATGTTAAACAGAATTCATTTGCTGGAATTTCGTCAAATATTTCTTGTAATGTGTGTTATAATTGTACCTTCATGAGTTCCGTATAATTTAAAATGCCTTCTACACCTTCTATTCTTATATCTTCAATTATAAAAAAGGTTAATTTTAGAATCATTTTCCTTATTAATAAATGTTTCATCCAAAGCTTCATCTGAAACTATTATTTTCCATCTAGTGCAACAATCTTTGTTCTAAGCTGGTGAATATGTGCATTCCAAAGTCGTACCAATTGTTGAAATCAAGACTCTAAATCTTTGAATTCTAATACATTCTTGATGTATTTTATTGGAATGTCCATGTATACAGTTTTTCCTTTTTTTATTGAGATAAAATTTATAGACCATAAGATTCATCCTTTTTAAAGTGTACAACTTTTTTTTTTTTTTTTACTTTAAAGGTTCTGCCACCCTCAGCACTGTGGAATTCCAGAACATGTCACCGTCCCACTGCATTCATTCTTACCAGGCTCTCTTCACCTTCTGTTCACCCCATAGTTCCTGGAGACTACAAACCCGTACTCTGTCTCTGTGGATTTGCCTCTTCTGGACATTTATTCAGATGGGATCATATAATATAAGGACTTTGGTGTCTGGCTTCATTCACTTAGCATAATTATTCAGTGTCCATCCATGTTGTGGCATGTATCAATATTCCATTGTCTTTATGACTGATGATATCCCATTGTTTAGATATATCACATTTTGTCAATCCACTCATGAACTAATGGACACTAGGATTGCTTCTACTTTTTGGCTACGAAGAATACTACTGTTGTAAGTATTCATGTGCAAGTTTTGGGGTGACTGTGTTTGCTGTCCTTTTGCATATATACCGAGGAGTGGGGTTACATAGAAAGTATATTATCTCTCATATATGTGTGTGTATGACTACAATGTGTGTGTACATAGATAGAACACACACACACACATATAAATTCGAGTATAGTTGACACATGATGCTATATTGTTGCAGGGGTACAACATAGTGATCGATTCAACAACTCTATATGTTATGCTTTGCTCACCCCAAGTGTGGCTACCATCTGTTACCATGCGTGCTATTACCATACCACTGACTATATTCCCTACGGTGTGTCTTTTATTCCTGTGACGTATCCATAACTGGAAGCCCCTTATTTCCCACTTCCCTTCACTCATTTTGTCCTTCCTCCCAGCCCTCCTTCCCAGCAACCATCAGTTTGTTCTCTGTAGCTATAGGTCTGATTCTGCTCTTTTAGTAACTCTATATTTAACTTTTGAGGAACTTCCAAATTG
Source organism: Mellivora capensis (assembly GCA_004024625.1). NCBI lineage: Eukaryota > Metazoa > Chordata > Mammalia > Carnivora > Mustelidae > Mellivora > Mellivora capensis. Next base: position 16,492 of record PISX010012040.1, read on the forward strand.
TTTTCCAAGGAGGCTGCACTATTTTACATTCTCACCAGCAACTTATCAGTGTTTCATTTATCCATATCTTTGTTAACATTTACTGTTTTCTATGATTATATAACCATCCTGATGATGTTTTCTTAGATCCTAAAGCATACTTACTAGACAGCATAGCTCGATCGTGCTAAGTTTTTTGTGCGTTTTGTACATTCCCAATATATTTATCTTTCATTGAAGTATGTAATTCATTAACTGATTTGCATTTAATTCAATTACTAATAGAGAAGAGTTTTTATCAGCACATTTTGCTATGTGTTGTCTGTATGTCTTATTTCTTTTTTTCTATTTTCTTTCACTGTTGCATCATTTCTGTTAATCATGTATTTTATATTATCTCATTTTAAATTCCTTGTTATTTCTTTCACTATTTACTTTTGAGGTTATTTTGTTAGTTATTTTCCTGGGGATTAAAATTACCTTCTTACCTTAAGACAACTGAGTTGAGATTAATGTCAGGTTTATTTCCAATAGTATATAAAATGTATGCTCCTATGTAGCACTATTCCTCCCATGCTCCTTCGTGTAGTTATTGTCATATAAATTACATCTTTTTAGATCAAACTACCATCAACACAGATTTGGAATTGTTGCTCCATGTATTTTTAAAAAATCAAAGAAAAGTAAACATGTTACAAGCATATAATATATTTTTCCTGTATTTATATTTATTTATGTAGTAAACTTTGCTGGTGTTCTTTGTTTCTTCATGTAGATTTGTGTGACTTTCTGGTGTCCTTTTATTTCTGACTGAAGCATTCCTTTTTGTGTCTCCTCAGACATGTCTCCTCACTATTCATTCCATTGTTGTTTATCAGAAAGTGTCAATCACTTCTCCATTTTTCAATTATAATTGTGGTGAATATCAAACTCTTTTGTTTTTAATTTTTTAAATTTATTTATTTGTCAGAGAGAGAGGGAGAGAGAGTGAGCGAGCACAGGCAGACAGAGTGGCAGGCAGAGGCAGAGGGAGAAGCAGGCTCCCTGCCCAGCAAGGAGCCTAATGTGGGCTCAATCCCAGGATGCCAGGATCATGACCTGAGCCGAAGGCAGCTGCTTAACCAACTGAGCCACCCAGGCGTCCCTGAATATCAAACTCTTGTTTCACATTTTTTTCTTTGTGTTTTTTACATACGTCATCCCAATGTCTTCTGGCCTCCTTAGTTTGTGATGGATAACCAGTTGTTACTTAGTGGTCATCCCTAGTAGGTGATGAGTCACTTCTTACTGCTTTCAAAATTCGCTGTTTCTGCTTTTTGAAGCAGAAATTGTGGAATGTCTTGATGTAGAACTTTCTGAATTGATTCCATTTGGAGTTTTTTGAACTTCTTGGACATGTGGATTAGTACTTTTTAAATCAAATTTGGGACATTTTTGCCATTACATATCAAAATTTTTTGAACCTTTTTCTCTTTCCTTTCTTCCTGGAACTCTCATTGTGCAATATGCTAGTGTATTTGATTGTGCCCCACAGCTGCCTGGGCCTTGTTTATTTTTTTCCATTCCTTTTTCTTTCTGTTCCTCAGACTGAATAATCTCAATTGAGTTACCATGAAGCTTGTTGATTTTTCTGCCTGATACAATCTACTGTAATGTTTCTAGGGGGTCTTGCATCTCAATTATTATAACTTTCACCTCTAGAATCTCCATTCAGATCTCTTTTAAAATATTTCCCATCTCTTTATTTATACCCACTATTTGGTGCAACATCATTCTCATACTTTCCTTTAGTTGTTTAGACTTGGTTTCCTTTAGTGTCTTGAGCATATTTAAAGTAGTGACAGGGCACCTGGGTGACTCAGTTGGTTAAGCATCTGCCTTCAGCTCAGGTAATGTCCTCAGGGTCCCAGGATTGAGTCCTGAATCAGGCTCCCTGCTCAGTGGGGAGTTTGCTTCTCCCTTTACATCTACCACTTCCCCCTGCTTGATCTCTCTCTCTCATACTCTCTCGCTCTTACATATAATGTAAATAAAATTTTAATAATAAATAATAAGAGTAATAATAATTAATAGAATTTTAAAATGATTTTTATGATTTATAATTTTATGATAATTATTAAAATATAATTTTTATAAATTCTTATAAATAAAATATTTAAAAAATAAAGTAGCTGACAAAAATCTTTGTCCAATATATAGGCTTCTTCAAAGACAGTTTCTACTGATTGTTTCCTCTCTTATGTGTGATGGTTCCTGTTTCTTTGCCTGCCTCATAATTTTTTATTAAAAATTGAATATTTTAAATGACCTAAGGTGACAAGTCTGGAAATCAAATTCCACATCTCCCCAGATATTTTTGGTTTGACTGTTTGTTCTAATTTGTATTGTCTTCTTATTTTATGACTTTATCAATGAAGTCTCTAAGTCTGTATTCTTTGTCATGTGTGATCACTGAAGTCTCTGCTCAGATTGTTTAATGGTCATTAATGAATGGTTGGACAAGATTTCCTTCAATGCTTGTAACCAATAAGTTTCCTGTTATTTATGAAGTGGGACTGTGTGGGTGTGGGGCATGTCTTCAACACTTAGACTAGAATTTCATACCTCTGCCTTAGCTTTTGGATCCTACTTATACAATCTGAAGATCAACTAGATGTGGGAGCTTGGAACCATCTCTGGACTTTCCTTAACATGTACACTGCTCTTTACCTGAGCACAACCCTGAGAATGCACATGGCCTTCTGGATTCCCAGGATTATTACAGAGCATATCAAAGTCCCTATGGGCATCTCACTTACTAACTTTTCCTGTAAAGCTTTTTTGGTTCATTTGTTTGCCACAACTATTCTTTACCTCAGGCACCCATGAAGGTAAATAACCACTTGTTGCTGTGTTTCATTTTCTGACATTTGTCTCCAGAGATAAGTGACAGAGATTCCATCACTGGAAGAGCTATGAGTCAAGTCAAAGACAGACTATCTTATAAGTAATCTTCAGGGATAGATCACATAATGACAATTTCCTGGGAATAAAGCTTTTAATGAGCCTCAATTCCACTCCTTCTGGTGGCTGTAAGTCCATTATTTTCACCACAAATGTGGATTCTTGTTTTCCAAAATTACAATGGAAGTAGAGAGTGGGAAATGGGACTAAGGCACCTTAAAAATTCCAGAAAACCAATTGTTCTTACCAAAATTCAGCTTTTTTTCTTGAACTAAGGCTCCCCAGATTTCTATAATCCTTTGGTTAATTTCCAGATTTCTGAAAAGTTGATTCTGATGACTCTTCTTCAAGTTTTCTCTTTTCTTTAATGAAAGAAAGAATATTAGGAGATCTTTATTCCACAATTCTTACTGACATGGCTCCATGAATACACTTTTATTTTTAAGAGTTTACTAACAAAGTACACTGTCTGGGTACTGGTGGTTCCTTTCCTGGCACCAGAGAATTAATATATGTGCCCCAGGGGTGGACTTCAGTGGTGAATGGCAAGACTGTGTGCCACCGAAGGTCCCACGTTGTCCCTGGGTGGAGCTCCTCCTCTCTCTCCTGAGACTGTGACTATTCTTGTTGTACCTGCCACATCTGCTGCCACTGTCACCTCTGCCAGTCTGGGCCCAGATCCTTCCCATTGCCTGTTACTCATGTACTTGTCATGCACCAGGTTGTGCCATGCCTGTGTTTATATGCTGGCTAGATGACAAGGTCAACCACTCAGCCCACACATATGCCACTTGGCATATCTCCTCTGCTTACCTGCATGTCCATTGTCCCAAAGACCTTCATGTGTAAAACAAGTTCAAAGATAAAATTAGTAACAATTTCATTACAGTGACAGAAGTGCTTTCATACTTTTCTAGACTTTTTACCTCTGCTTTCCTTCCCTAGCATTCCTGAATAAAGAAGTGTATGTGTGTATCTCTCTCTCTCTATATATATATATATATATACACACACACATATATGTATGTGTGTGTGTGTATATATATATATATATATATACGTATATGTGTGTGTGTATATATATATATTCTTCTGCCTCCTTCCTGAGGAGAGTAGGTATCTCATGAACTAATTATGAAGAAAGAATACAAGTAAAATAATTTTTACAGTACTGGCACCAAACATACATTCTATAATTCTATAATTCTACAAATGATAATTCCTTACTCACCTCACCTTTCCTTTACATTATTGACATTGGCTAATGTTTCTATTTCTGAAGTATTCATATGTTTTTACATTTGAAGTTTCTGTTCTTGTCACTCTTTTTTCTTCAGAAGTTCTGAATGTTATTTGTTCTTTGAACTTTTTAGTGCTCTTTTTCAGAGGTTCCAATGTTTTTTATCTCAATTTTTTTTAAGATTTTATTTATTTATTTGACAGACAGAGGCAGCAAGTAGGCAGAGAGGCAGGCAGAGAGAGAGGAAAGGAAGCAGGCTCCCTGCTGAATAGAGAACCCGATGCAGGGCTCGATCCCAGGACCCCGAGACCATGGCATGAGCTGAAGGCAGAGGCTTTAACCCACTGAGCCACCCAGGTGCCCCTCTTTTCCTCAATATTAAGTGAGAATCACATTAAGTTGTTTCCTCAAGCTTAGAACAACTTCCATAAATATACTCTATTGTACATTGTAATTTTGATAACTCCTTATTTAAGTTATAGTAATTTATTACAAATTGCTTTGACCCATTAGCAAGCAATCACTTATTGATCAAGCTTGAGTTGATATTTTACTTTTAATTTAAAAGGATGGTCATATTGTCATATGAAATAATATTTTTTGTTAAAATACTAAGAATTCTTCTTCTCCTATTGTTTCTTATGAATAACTTTCAGAAAATTGTGCCTTCTAAATTGGCTAAGGTTTTTTTATTCATAAATACCAAATGCCTTCCCATTACTGTTTGAATTAATTTTGTGAGATAACAATTGGAATATTCACTTAGCTGACTCTCTAATTGAACTCAGAAAATTTCTGGCCTTCAAAATATCTTTAGAATGTCTACTAACTTAGACTGAGTTCAAACATGGAAGGTCTCACATGGCAATATATTGTATTCAGTGCTTAGTGTTAGACTAAGGTGATAAGTAAAGCATGGTCTTTGAATTTTAAAGTATCACAGTCTAGGTATAAAATAAATCATATATATATATATATATATATACACACACACACACACACACACACACACACACGTAAATAAATCTGCAACCAGAATGGGCTTTAGCAGTCTGGAAGATTAGGTGAGGTAACATTTACTTGGGGATGCAAATTTTAGTGGCTTTGAGCCGGACTTGCAAGGTTAGCATATATTTAAGCCTCCTCTGTTATCTATCATCTTCTTTTTCACCAATTCCCCCATTTGCTCATGCTGCAGCCCCTGTTACTCCCTGCCTGCCCTTCAATAATACATCCTTGCTCCCCTGGGCATTATTAGTGCATCTAACAACCTGCTGGGACCAAGATTCTCTCTGTTAAGAGGGAGATAGGAAGGCAAAAGGGTTCTTCTTCTTTATCACTCCATCTTTAGCATGGAAAAGACCTTCTCTTAATTTGCCCTAGTCCAGCCAAGACCAGCATTGAAATTTAATTAGATTTTATTTAAATGTCATGGGTTATTTAAGAGAATGACAATAAAAGAAAAAAAACTTTATGATAACTCATAGATGAGATCACTTTCAGAGTTGTATGTCCAGAACCATTCTCTTGGTTTCCTTTAGAAGGTATGTCTCTGCATGTCCACAGGGCTGCCGCTTACCCAGCTCTAGAGAGAGGTCAACTCACCCACATGCTGGGCCTTGAGGCAAGGAAGTATTGCAATGAGTACATCTTTCATATTCTATATATTTATCCAGTTACTATTTGAGCATATACTATGTGCCAGGTACTATTTGGGGCATTTAAAACACACAAATGAACAAAATAAGAAAGATCTTTGTCTTTATGATGCTTACATTTTATTGGAGAAAGATATGCACAATTTAATATAGGTAATAGGTACAAATTAAATAATATGTTCTCTCATTGGGAAGAAAATGAAAGTAGCTTAGATTAAGGGAATAAGCCTAAATGCCTAGGCTTAGAGAAAGAAGAATCTTGGAATTTTAAGTAAGTATGGTGTGGATAGGCCTTATTGAGAAAATGACATTTGAGTAAAGTCTTGGGAAGGGGAAGGAGTGAGACATAAAGATATATGGAAGGCAGAGCATTCCAGAAGGAAGCAGTAGCCAATGTAAGACATGAGAGAGAGATGAATAAAGATGATTTCAACCATATTTTGATGAAACAGATTGAATGAAGCACACTTACATTTAATGAACTAAACATGGACATCAGACAACTTTATCAGTTCACTTTGATCCCAATATCTCTGCTCAGGATATTGGTCTTAGAATATACTTGTGCTAAGTCCTAGAAACCACTCTAAGCAAATCCATCATAATGTGATAATATAATTGTTACTAACTCACAATAGATAAGATGGCTCATATTATAGAGCATGGGAAACAAGTTAATTCTCAATATGAGAGAAGAGTACAAAGAATATTTCCTAAGGGGAGTGAGGATTGGACTAATCTTAAGATAATATAAAGTGTCAGAAGTTACTTCTATTTTCCCCTTAGGAATTAAGGGAGAAAAACAAGTCATATACACATAATAAAGACACAGAATGTAGCCTACATCTCCTTGTCTGCTAACTCATTTCCTGGCTTTCTCACCCAGTGTAGACTCTGCTTCCTCTTGTCCTTATGTAATTGGCCAATACCTCAATGCCATCATCTGCTTACCCTTTACTTCCTTCAATAGGATTTGCCCATGAGCTCCTGGTATGGTCCCTGCTCTTCCTATTTCTATAGTTTTTGCAATTAGTAGCACCTCCCTCATTAGGACTTCTAATCAGCCAGCTTTTATCGCTCCCTTTGTTCAGATCCCCTCCCAGACAGTCTTCAGTGAAAGTTGGCCTGAAAGCTCCTTCTCAAACAAGAGTTGCCAGATTTGACAGATGGGTACAGAAGGGAGAGAAATTCCACAAGAGGAAACTGAAGAGAGTGGACATGCTTTAATCATATGTCTGATACACAGATAATGTGAGAGTAAGTGTCTCAAGAGCAAATAGAGCTATCTTAAATCAAGTTAGTATAAATTAGGGTGATTTACTGATGAGTCTATTTGCAGGAATGTGAGTGGGATACAGGAAAATCACAATGGTTAGTGCAGTAGTATGGAATAGCAGAATCCTAAACCTGGGGGTAGGCCTGTCACTGGAAAATTAGACACAAGTACTGAGAAGACTGCTTTGAAAAGAATTTGAGCACTGAGAAAATTAGGGCTTTCATGTTCTGGCATTCATCATATGTAATGAATGAACTTCTCTCCTGTGGATCTAGAATAACGCCAGTTATGGACTATCTTTGGAGAATTGAAAAATCTCTTTCTGCATTTGTGGTTCTGAGTCAAGAGACAAAGCAAGACCAAACATCATCACAGGGAGGGAACTTGGTCAACAAACACTCTGACCTCAATCTTCTTCCTCTCTAATCTCCTGTCTGAGTTTGCTATCAGCCAAAACCACTTGGAAGTCAGAGGGCAGTCAAGTGTTCTGACTGAAATAGTTTGGGTCAGTGTGCTGGAGTAGAGCACAGAGTGGAAATGGAAGTCAATGGAAAGACAGGACTGAACAGAACAGCATTGCTATGCCCAGGGACCTGCATTAGTTTCCTAGGACTTCAGAACAAAGCACCACAAACAAGGCGGCTTAAAACAACACACATTTATTTTCCTGAAATTCTGGAGACCAGAAGTCTGAAATCAGGGTGTTGGTAGAGCCATGCTCCCTCTGACAACTGAAAGGGAAGCTATCTCTACCTCTTCCAGTTTCTGGTAGTTTGCTGGTGATCTTTGACATTCCTTGGCCCACAATACATTGCTCCAATCTTCTGTCTTCACATGGCCTTTCCCTGTGACTCTATCTCTTCATAGAGCCTAGTTTTAATAAGGATACCAATCATATTGAAATAAAGGCCACATTACTCTAGCATGACCTCAGCTCAACTAATTACATCTGTGGCAAACTTATTTCCAAATAAGGGCACATTAACCACTTAAAGGTCAGGATGTCAACAGATTTTTTAAAGGCAGGGTGACATAATGCCACCCATAATAAGGCGAATATAGAAAAAAAAGTCATCCTACACAAAGATTCAGTTAAATTGGGGTATAAAAATGAAAAAAATAAACCCAGTATTATTACCATACCGTAAGACATTTAAGTTAGGAAAGAAACATGAAAGAAACATAAGATTAGCAAAAACAGCTGGCATTCATTATAATTGCAGGTGGCCTTATGTGTAATATTCATGCTGTGAGTGAGGCCCTAAACTGGATAGAGGTCCAAATAACCTGCTAGGTAATAATTAAATAATATTTTATTTTTTCCTGTCATATTGCAGTAAAACCTATTAAATTTTAGAGGCTAGAAGTCAAAATTCTATGAGAACATGAGTGGCTTCTCTTTTATATGCACATAGTATATCTATGTACAAAAGATTTCTAGCTTAGAAAACATTTTAAACATGTTATTGCTGCATGTGAAATCAACCCATGTCACTGTGTTCCCCATCTAGAAGATACCAATTTGGAAACTCTACTAAACATACCATTTAGCTTCTCAATTGTGTTACTTGTTTGATTCATTTTCATGGAAATCTATCTCTCTGCAGCCAGAATTATCAGATGATAGCTCTTGGTTTGGTTGTTACAGCTGGTTTAAGAGGCAGTTTGGAGCACTGAAGAGCCAGAGGAATTGCTTGTGAGAAACTTACAAGCCTTCCAGAAAGCACAGAGAAAGCCTGCTGCAGCGGTCTGAAGGTTGCCACGGCCTGTGGGCTCTGTGGGAGCTCGGATGTGTATCTGTTGCAACCAGGTGTCTGTTCTTTCACCACCTCACCTGATGGGAAGCCACTGAGAGAGGTGGCACAGGTAGATGGGGCGAGGGGAGAGCCCTCAGCATTAACAGAGCCAACTCATACTTGGATTACTTACAGGACCTCTGTGAATCAAATGTTATTTGAAAGCCATTTCCAAAGCTGAGTTAATAGCCTGAAAATTTCCTGTATTTTTCTGGAAAGGGAAAAACAAAGGACATCTTTGGGGTTTGCTTTGCCTTCTATAAATCCTACAAATTGTATTTCCAGAGAAGCTTTTCTGAGCTTTCAGAGTTCCGAAAGTAAGTGAGGCCCTCCTCTTTTACAAAACAAAAATTTATCTTTCTTAGAGACAGAAAAGTGCTCTGACCAGAATGCCTGTCGGCTGCACTAATTTGACCAGAATTTCCATCTCCAGGAATCGGAGGTCTGGTTGGCTTTTATTTATGATCACATAAGGCATGAAGGGATAAATGGGCTCATTGTTGATTCGATTGATTAGAAAATACTAAAAATGAATTTAAAAATAGTCTAAATACTGTAAAGTACCTTTGCACCAGTGAGGGAAAAGGAGGGGCCCCTGGATCACTCTATGGGGTTAGAGAATCCAACAATCAGTGCCAAGACACTGACAGCTTGACAGGTTTTCAGAGTCACTGTGGCATCTTCTGAGAAGAAATCTGCAGTTGGTGTCTCGGGCTTGGGCATCGCAGAGTCACGTTTAGGTAGAATATCTATTTCTCAGGCCAGGAAAGTAAAGTGTGCAAAATTATAATAATAATAATTAGATAAATTTCCACTTGATAACAGAAAAATTCCTGAATTTCCCCAGGGAAATTTTAGGTACTTGATTTCTAGATTATACCCTGGTCTATTGGAGGTAGAGAATGTAGATAAAATGAATAAGATATGGCCTGTGATCCCCAAACCTCATATAAAGAAGGGAAGCAGACAAGTAAGTAATTTCTGATATTACAAGTTAAAACAAAACAAAACAAAACAAAAACACAAAAGAGATGGAAGGACAGTATAGTATCAGAACAAAGAGGAAGAGGGTGATTTTGAGTTGACAAGACCAAGAATGGCTTTATAATGGAGAGAAAATTTGAAGTGGGCCCTGAAGGATATTAATAGAGGGAGAGGAAAACGAGGACTCTGGGGTGAGGAAATTTGAACTCAGAGATAAGGTGGCATGAATATCCCTCAGGCTGTCCAAATGCACTGAAACGAGAGTCCACAAAATTTTCCTATAAAGGTCCTCGCTTGAGTCTCTGCAGGGTCGGTGGTCTACACTGCAACTGCTCGACTCTGTACTGCACTGCAGCGGTAGTGGGAAAAGAGCCTAGACAACACGAAAATGCTGGATGTGGCCAGTCACATAAGACTTCATTTACAAAACAGGTAGTACATAGCTATAGTTTGCTACCTATAAACTCCATGAGGACAGGAAGTTTTTGCCTGCTTTGTTCACTAATTTACCTCAGCTATCTAGATCAGTGCCTAACATGTAGTGCATGGTCAATAAACATTTTTTAAACTGAGATATAATTAACATTATATTAGTTTCAGGTCTACATTATAATGATTCAATATTCATATATATGGCAAAATGATCACCAGAATAGATCTAATTAAGGTTTATTAAATGATGAAAAATGAAATAAACAGAATATGACGCTGGGCAAAAAAAAATTGACTGTCATTCTAAAATTTGGGTTTATGTCATACGTAACAAGAAACTACAGAAGGTTTTTTACAGAGTGATTATTGTCTTCATTTTGAAATGGCATTTCTGGCAGATAAGCTTGATGGATTGAAGAGCAAAGATATTTGAAGCAGAAAGATAGGCTGGTATATCACAATTTACGCAAGAGAGAAGAAATTCTGAACTAGGACCTGGAGTATCAGACATAAATAGAATATAGATTTTAGAAAATGAAACTCTAGGATGACTCTTGGTGACAAGGAGCATGGTTGACCCATTCTTTAATTCACAGATGCCAGAATACTTTAGGGATGAGTAGACAAGCTATTTAATTCTGAAAAAGTCAAGTGTAGGTGTAGGCAATATACCCATGTGTACATGTTATGTCCAGTATTATCAGGGAGTTGGGATACTAAGAAGTTCTCTTGAATTAAGAATTAAATACAAAGATTTTCCCATATGATTATAGGTAAGTGAGTTCCTCTCCCATAGTAGACTCACTTGCAAGGCTTTTAGAAGGTGATTCCCAAATTTCTACTTAAGTAACATCAAAAGCTTAACTAAAACAAAAACCACAGGCCTCTTTTGAAATCATTTCTATCTTGCGCACATTGTTTGTCATCATGCCAATTACCTGTCATATATTTCTTTTAAAAAGCCTTATTTAAAACAAAACCAAAACCAAAAACAATCATGATGCAAGTAGTAACTGGCTGGAGTTTTTATGAGGTTTATATTTATGAAGCAGGGACATGCTTTGTCATATGTGATCATGAGTTGGAACAACAAGAAAATTTCAAGTTCTTTACCGTATGGATCACCGGTGTAGAAGCCAATAACAGATATCACTGACAATGTGGTTAAGAGTGCCTGGGAAGGACACCTCAGGGGACCAAATGTACATGTAGTTGCAATTTTACATATGATTCTATTTCTAAAACATTATTTTCTGTCATCACAGTTGCAAGAAGAAACACTGATGAGAAGCAATGAAATTAGGTCACAAATTTAAAAATTAATTTGCTTCTAGAGAAACCAAGCAAAGGATTGCTTAGAAGTCTAAAAGCTGAAGGGCACCTGGTTGGCTCAGTCAAGTAAGTGTCTACCTTCAGCTCAGGTCATGATCCCAGGGTCCTGGGATTAAGCCCCTGAAATCTTTGCTGCTCCCCCTGCTCATGCTCTCTCACTCTCTCTGTCAAATAAATAAAATCTTTAAAAAAATGCCCTTGATTCTTGCTGAAGACCATGGTCTAGGCTTTTCATTTGCTCCCTTGCTTAAATTTTCATCAGCAAAATGTTGTTTCTAAATATTCTGTTTTCTAGAGAAAAAGTTACAAATTCAAACTGCCCCAGGGACAAAACAGATAACATGGGTGAAGTGAGCCAGCAGTGGAAAATGGCAGGGAGACCAGAGTGGAAAACCATATCCTTGTGAGAGACTGGGGGATGGGAAACTGCAACCCAGTTTAAGCAGATGTGGCTTTGTGTTATTAGCTCTTACCATTTTTATGCAAAAAGAGACAGATATATGTTTTATGTGAGTTCTTTGAATGTTCAGATGTTAGCAATTAATTTTTTAATATTTGTGGATCAAACAAAAGATAACTCAGTGCTCCCAGTTTACTATCTCCTATTTTTAATCATTTTCTTGTGAGAGATCATTGATAATTTATAATGGATGATCACCATGAACTACTATTTTGAGAAAATGTGCTTTCAAAAAATTTTGCAGGGCCTGATTCAGGAACGAACGTAAAGTTACCATGGTAGATGAAAGAACAGACAATTGTTATGCTAGCTAACACTTTTATCAAATGAACTATGTTACATGTTCTAAGTGCTTTGGATCAGATAACATATCAAATCCTCAGAACAGCCCTGGGAGAGAGAGACTATGATTATTCCCATTTTATAGATGAAGAAATTGAGGTATGGTGTGTAAGTGGCAAATTCCCAAGTGGAATGTCAATAGAATGAATCCACTTTCTGTGCGCTGGCTATGGCACACTTTGCTACATTCATCCTGGTGTGGCAGAAAGCCACGTAGCCATGTAGCCCACCTACCTTTAGTTTCCTTATGGCTAAAATGGGAGTTGATAACTATCAAACCTATGTGGTTGTTGTGAGGATAAAAGTGGGTAGTAAAACTTGAGGTTTTTGTATACTAATGAGTGTTACCCAGACATAAATTGTTGTTAACAACTGAGTAGAAGCCTTTTAGCACTGCTGAGACCACAGCCTCTGTCCCCAAGCTTCATCAGAATAACTAGCATCATCTCAGTAATTCTGTAGCCAAAGCACGGTGTGATGGTTGCTAAGTAGTCATTCCACGTTTGAGTTGATCTTACTCTGCTGTCTCCCTTGGACTACTAGATATTTTAAATAGGTACAGAATAGGCAGAAATTGGAAGGGAGCCCGTTGCACTGTCACAGTGGCACATAAAGAAAGTGCAGCCAACATTATGATTGTTTACTTTTCTTGGTTTATCAGGTCTCCATCGACCCCCCACCCCAATTGCCTTCTTGAGTTACCTATGGCTAAAGAAGGCCCAGATGCCATCCATGGCTCTGCGGTCTTCACTGGGGAGCTTGAATGGAACATCCTAGTATGTAAATCAGAATCACCTTTTACAAGTTGACAATCTGTAGGTCTTTTGGTAATTATTTCTGCTACCCTGCATTTCTAACCATGGTGATTTTCGTCAAATAGAAAATGGAATTACTAATCAATAGATAGTAGCTAAGGTGTTATTATTCTTTCTGAGCATAATATTCTGTCATGCATTAAGGAGGAAAAGAAAAAAATAAGCAATTGAACTTCTAGCCCTTCCCAAATGTGCTAAAATTCAACTGTATCAATTATAGAAAGCAAACACCAGGAAAGAATGGGAATAATTTTAATGGGTTCCTGATGTCTCATCCAGGGGAAACCGACAATTTAAGTAGAGTCAGTTTTGTGTGGCAGCTATGCCTACCAAGTACCTAGATGGTTATCTACAGTGTTGTCATCCAAGAGAGTTGACCCAGATGGCTGGGCACAAAAGGTGGGATGCCACTCCTGGTAAGAAGGTTGTCACAAAGCTAGCCCCTTAAAACCTCCCTACAGCCCCACAGACAGTGGCCATTTTAAATAAGCTAATATGAAATACTTAGCTTGGTGCATGGCACATAGCACGAAATCGACATTAGTTGCTGTTATTGCTAACTCAAGAAGTTGGAAATATAGACCAGGTTATCTGAAAAACAAGAATAACAACGTTGTGTCATAACACCAGGTTTTGAACAAAGTGATTGTCAGAAAGGAACTTTGTGACTCTTTGTGGAATGTGAACAATCATTTCATTTCTAAAAAAAAATTACTTTTTTGAATTAAAAAGAGTGAATAAACAAATAAACTTTCCTTGTAGTTCAGATGACAATTTTTTGTGTGATTTTCTTTCCTTTTTTTTTTTCTTCAATGTTCCAAGATTCATTGTTTATGCACCATACCCAGTGCTCCATGCAATACGTATCCTCCTTAATACCCACTACCAGGTTTACCCAACACCCAACCTCCTCCCCTCCAAAACCCTCAGTTTGTTTCTCAGAGTCGACAGTCTTTCATGGTTTGTCTCCTCCTCCAATTTCCCCCAACTCACTTCTCCTTTCCAACTCCCAATGTCCTCCGTATTATTCCTTATGCTCCACAAGTAAGTGAAACCATATGATAATTGACTCGTTCTGCTTGACTTATTTCACTCAGCATCATCTCAGTAATTCTGTAGCCAAAGCACAGTGTGATGGTTGGTTAAGTAGTCATTCCATGTTTGAGTTGATCTTACTCTGCTGTCTCCCTTGGACTACTAGATATTTTAAATAGATGCAGAATAAGCAGAAATTGGAAGGGAGCCCATTGCACTGTCACAGTGGTACATAAAGAAAGTGCTTTATGTGCATTTTTTTTTCTCCCCTTTCAAGACATGTTTCCAAAGGCAAAGGAAACAAAAATGAAAATGAACTTTTGGGACTTCATCAAGATCAAAAGCTTCTGTGCAGCAAAGGAAACAGTCAACAAGACAAAGAGGCAAACCATGGAATGGGAGAAGATATTCACAAATGACACCACAGACAAAGGGCTGAAAGCCAAGATCTATAAAGAACTCCTCAAACTCAACACACACAAAAGAGGTAATTACGTCAAAAAATGAGCAGAAGACATGAACAGACACTTCTCCAAAGAAGACATACAAATGACTAACAGACATATGAAAAAATGTTCATCATCATTAGCCATCAGGGAGATTCAAATCAAAGCCATATTGAGATACCAACTTACACCAGTTAGAATGGCCAAAATTAACAAGACAATAAACAACGTGTGTTGGAGAGAATGTGGAGAAAGGGGAGCCCTCTTACATTGTTGGTGGGAATGCAAGTTGGTACAGCCACTTTGGAAAACAGTGTGGAGATTCCTCAAAAATTAAAAATAGAGCTACCCTATGACTCTGCAATTGCACTACTGGGTATTTACCCCAAAGATACAGATGTAGTGAAAAGAAGGGCCATCTGTACCCCAATGTTCATAGCAGCAATGGCCACAGTCGCCAAACTGTGGAAAGAACAAAGATGCCCTTCCATGGACAAATGGATAAGGAAGATGTGGTCCATATATACAATGGAATATTATTCCTCCATCTGAAAGGATGAATACCCAACTTTTGTATCAACAAGGACAGGATTGGAGCAGAAGATGAGTATTTTATACTCTCTGTAGTTGACTGCAAAAATAGCCAGAATGAATGTGTTACCCTCCTGTGTCCATACTATTTGTGATGTAACTCTGCAGCATCCCTTCCCTCAGTCCTGTCAAAAAGTGGAGTCTCTTTTCCCACCCCCTTTATCTCAGTGGATTGCACTAGTTCTGAGATTCATTCCAAGAGGCTTGCACATTTCCCTTCCTTTCTTGGAAATCGATTCTGCCGTGTAAACAGGCCCTGCTGCTTGTCAAGAATGCAAGGCCAGCTGTCCGAGCTGAGGACCACTTCTACCAGACAGCTCACAGCCCACCTAGCAATTGACCTGAAATGCATCTAGGAGTTCAGCCCAGGCAGGGAAAACCACTCAACAGGGTCCAGCTCAGAACTGTGAGCTACAGAAATGCTTCTCTGCTTAAACCACCAAGTTTGGGGATGGTTTGTTTTCTAACAAAAGCTAACCAATGGGGAGCAGTGGGGAAACTGATTTTACATTCCACAGGAGGCTGAGTCTACTGACAAGTCATTGCTTTCCATGGTCAGTGACGGAGCAGCAGTACTAGAGACTGGCCAAGAGTTGTTTCTTTCATGTCAAAGGGACACTAAATAATGTTCCCTTATTGATCCAGGTGTGTCAACTAGACTCGAGACAAAGACGTTCTGAGAATGTTAAATAGAGATTGCAGATTCCTCAGTCAAAAGGCTTGCATATTTTCGAGACAGAATTCAAATCGCTATCATAATGTGTCATGAAGAGTGACTCTAAAAATAGTAATTCTAGATAAAGCCAGGTTCACTGATTTGTAAAATTTGTAAAATTGAGAATATGTGTGTTTCTCAGTGTGCATTCCTTCCCCTTCAGAGGCATTTGGGGAGTAAACTGAAGAATCAGATTAATAGGAAAACGCAATATAGTTCTGCTTATTTAATGGAGGATGTTTCTATTTTTACTGAATTTAACTATGAGGGTAGGGCGCACTGGTTTGTAAAGCCTGCTCTCAAGTACCACAGACGGAGTGATTTAACACAGACTTTTGTTTTCTCACATTTCTGGAGACCAGAAATCCAAGATCAAGGTGTTGGCAGAATTGGTTCCTTCTGAGGCCTCTCTCTTCGGCTTGCAGAGATGACTGTCTTCTCCGTGCGTCTTCTCACCATTTTTCTCTACAAGCATCTCTGTTCAGATTTCCTCTTCTTATGGAGACAGGAGTCGCATTGGGTTAGAGCCCTTCCTGGTGACCTCATTTTAACTGAATGACCTCCTCCAAGACTTTGTCTCTAAATACAGTTAGATTCTGAGATACTGAGGGTAGAACATCAACATATGCATTTGAGAGACACAATTCAGCCCCTCACACAGGGCCAACACAGAAAAGGAAAGAAACCTGACAAAGTAAACATTAAATGCAGAGCAGAAAATGCTAACAGAATGAAGTGGCCTAAAATTTCACAATGAGTAACTATCTGTGCTTTTATCTTTTAAAACTTCAGGGAATTTCAATACACATTCTTGGTTCCACAAAACAGAATATGATGAGTTTTATTTTCTACATAAGAAAAAAGATAATAAACTGTGCAAGTACTTTAATAGACTTGGCAGAGAGAGTGAACTGTCACGTTCTTCTTTTTTATTTTGGTGTTCTTAAAACAAATCTTATTTAGGTATGATTTACACACAGTAAAATGTGCCCCTTTACAGTGGACAGTTCTTTGACTTCGGAGGAAACCGTACACTGACAATGTAACTACCCGCACAGTCTAGGCGTAGAACGTTGCCACCTCCTCCCATCCCCTCATGCCTGCAACCGGGAAACCACCAGCCTCATATGGCTTGTTCTGGAATTTCAGGTAAATGGGATCATACAGCTTGCGTACTTCTGTGTCTATTTAAAGCTTCTGCCCATTTTTTATCAGATTATTTGTCTTATTATTGAGTTACAATAATTACTTACATGTCTCATGTGATCCTTTGTCACACATATGTATTGTGAGTAATTTCTCCCATCTATGCCTTGCCTTTTTGTTTTCTGAACAGAGTTTTTGAGGAACAAGCTTTTAATTTTTTAAAAATTAATGAGAACAAGCTTTTAATTTTGTGATGTTCAGTGTCCTGACTTTTTCTTTTATAGTTGGGTATTTGGATTCCAAATCATAAAGTTTTTTCTCCTGTGATGTCTCCTATTAGCTACATAGTTTTCGCTTTCCCTTTTAGGTCTGTGATCCATTTTGAGTATTTCTTGTGTAAAGTATGAGAAAAATATGAAGGTTTACAGACATACAGTTGTTCAGTTCCATTACTGAGAACATTATCTTTTCCTCATTGAATAATCGTGGCCTTTTTGTGGAAAATCAACTGACCATGTATGTGTAGGTTCTATTCTGGATTATGTTTTTTCTATGGATCTGTCTTCTCCTCTCTATACCAGTACTGCCCTATCTGGATTATTGTACCTTTAGAGTAAGTCTTAAAATGAGGTAGTGTGAGCCCTACAGCTTAGTTCTTTTTTAAAGTTTCTTTAGCAATTCTAGATCCTTTGCATTTTCAGATACATTTTAGAATCAGCTTTATTTTAGAATCAATTTCTGTGAACAAGCCAGCTGGCATTTTGATTGAGAATCTTTAGATCAGTTTGGGGAGAACTGACATCACAACAATACTGAAACTTCTAGCCCATGATCATGGTGCATCTTTTCATTTAATTAGCACTCCCTTAGTTTCAAAAATGTTTGGTAGTTTTCCATGTACAATAAGTCTTACATGTAACATGTTTTGTTGTATTAATCTCTAGGTATTTTAGATTTTTGGTGGTATTGTAAATAGCTGAGATATCACTGATTTTCCTATACTCACCGAATATCCTTCAGCCTTATTAAATCACTTAATACTTCTAGTAGCTTTTTTTTTGGTAAATTCCTTATGATTCACAACAACCTCAATCATGCTATCTATGAATAAAAATAGCTTTACTCTTCCTTTTTAATATGTAGGACTTTAGTTTATTTTTATTGTTTTATTGTACTGTGCAGGCCCTCTGATAAGATTTGAATAAAAGTTGGGGTGCCTGGGTGGCTCAGTGGGTTAAGCCTCTGCCTTCAGCTCAGGTCATGATCTTGGGGTCGGGATCGAGCCCTGCATAGGGCTTTCTGCTCAGCAAGGATCCTGCTTCCTCCTCTCTCTGCCTGCCACGCTCCCTACTTGTGA
Organism: Mellivora capensis; assembly: GCA_004024625.1. Classification (NCBI taxonomy): domain Eukaryota; kingdom Metazoa; phylum Chordata; class Mammalia; order Carnivora; family Mustelidae; genus Mellivora; species Mellivora capensis. The sequence continues at coordinate 35,039 of PISX010012040.1, forward strand.
TTATCTCTTTCTGTCAAATAAATAAATAAAATCTTTAAAAAAAATATTTGAACAAAAGTGATATAGGTGCATATCCTTGTCTTGTTCCTCATCGTAGGGGAAAGTTTTCAACCTTTTTATCATTAAGTATGACATTTGTTGTAGGGTATTTTTGTTTGTCTGTTTGTTGTTGGTGGTGGTAGTGGTAGATAAGATATCTTTTATTTTTTTAAATTTTTTATTTTAAATATTTTATTTATTTATTTGACAGACAGAGATCACAAGTAGGCAGAGAGGCAGGCAGAGAGAGAGTGGAAGGGAAGCAGACTCCCCGCTGAGCAGAGATCCCGATGCGGGACTTGATCCCAGGACCCTGAGATCATAACCTGAGCTGAAGGCAGAGGCTTAACCCACTGAGCCACCACGTGCCCCAAGATATCTTTTATCAGGCAGGAAGTCTCTTTTAATCCTAGTGTGCTAAAAGGTTTATTGTGTTGTACTTATGAATGGGTGCTGAATTTTATCAAACAGCTTCTCTGTACATATTGAGACTCTCCTACTATTCTCCTAATAGAGTGAATTGCATAGAGTGGTTTTTTAATCAGATTTTTTTAGGTTTTGGTGTAGTTTTCAGTTCCCAGAAAAATTGAGAGGAAGATATAGAGATTTACCATATGCCCCTGCCCCAGCACAGTACATAGTCCTCCCCGTCATCAAGGTTCCCCACCAGAGTCGTATATTTATTACAATTGGTGAACCTATATTGACACATCATGATTATTCTAAGTACATCGTCTACATTTGTTCACTTTTGGTGTTGTACATCCCAAATGTGATGAAGTCTTATCTTCCTCCTCCAACACACAACCCCAAGAAGCCAAGGATATTTCAACTGTCTCCACAATTTTGCCTTTTCCAGAACGTCACATAGTTGACTCATATAGTAAGTAAATTTTTAAGATTGGCTTCTTTCACTTAGTAATATGAATTAAAGTCCCTTCATGATGTCTTTTCATGGCTTGATAGCCTTTTTTTTTAAAGCACTGGATAATTTTTTATTATATATATGGGTGTACCACACATGATTTATTCACTCACTTAAGAAGGGATATTTTGGTTGCTTCCAAGATTTAGAAATTCTGAATAAAAGGCTATAAACATCTGTAAGCAAGTTTTGGTATGAATATAAGTTTACAACTCCTTACGTAAACAATTGCTGGATCACAAGATGAAAATATGTTTACTTTTGGAAGAAACACCAAACTGTTTTTGAGAATGGCTGTACCATGTATATGTAAGTGTGTGTGTGTGTGTGTGTGTGCACACTCCATTAAAATACAAAGACTGTCAGATTACAAGAGTATCTTTGTGTTATTGAATATACATTTTGGGGGAAAAGCATGCGTTTCTGATATATCATGTGTTTGGTCATGTGTACATAAATTCTAGATTGTTATTTTTGTTTGAAGTACTTTTTACAATCTGTTTTTTACTGTTTTGACTCATAATATCCCTAATAATGTTATGAGCTTTTATAGGTATAAACATTCAGTTGTTACACCTTGTTTGTAAATTATAATTTTTAATATTATAGGGCACCTGGGTGGCTCAGTGGGTTGAGCCTCTGCCTTCAGCTCAGGTCATGATCTCAGGGTCCTGGTATTGAGCCTCGCATCAGGCTCTCTGCTCACCAGGGAGCCTGCTTCCTCCCCTCTCTCTGCCTGCCTCTCTGCTTACTTGTGATCTCTGTCTGTGAAATAAAAAAATATTTTAAAAATATTATATATAATTCTCATTTTGGCAAATTTTATTTTTTTATTGCATTTCTTGGTCCATCTTTTCCCAGTATTTTTCCAAAAGCTTATTTCTTGGAAAATGTTAAAAGCAACATATTGCTGAGCTCTGTTTTCTTATAATCTGATAATCTTTATTTTTTTAAAGATTTTATCTATTTATTTGAGAGAAGAAGAGCAAGAGAGCATGAACAAGTGAGAGGAGGGGCAGAGGGAGAGAGAGAATCCCAAGGAGACTCTCCACTGAGCATGGAGTGATATATGAGACTTGATCTCATGACTCTTGAGACCATGACCCTAGCTGAAATCAAGAATCAGTTGTTCAGCCAACTGAGCCACCCAGGTGCCCCAGTCTTTATTTTTCTATTTATTTATTTTTTTTTAATTTTATTTTATTTTTCAGTGTTCCAAGATTCATTGTTTATGCACCACAGCCAGTGCTCCATACAATACATGTCCAGTCTTTATTTTTTATTTTTTTTTAAAGATTTTATTTATTTATTTGATAGACAGAGATCACAAGTAGGCAAAGAGGCAGGCAGAGAGAGAAGAGGAAGCAGGCTCCCCACTAAGCAGAGAGCCCGATGCGGGACTCGATCCCAGGACCCTGAGACCATGACCTGAGCCGAAGGCAGAGGCTTCAACCTAGTGAGCCACCCAGGCGCCCCACAGTCTTTATTTTTTAATGCAGTAATTTATTCACTTGTATTTGGTTTCATTAATATGTTTGGTTTATGTTTCCTTATGTCTCATTAAATAGACTAGGAGTACCTAGCTTTTATTACAAATAATCTCAAAAGAACTAGAAGTTGGTCCGTATCTGATGACATAAATGACTACAGAATTTGACATAAGAACTGATATAAATTTCATATTCACTGCTAACTGATGTTTGTGAAGATTTCATTGTTTAAACAGTGCTTTCATAAATATGATCTCTTCTCATTCTTCTTATTATTTTATTCCCATTTCACACTGGTGAATTTAAGATTTCAAGAAGCTTATTGACTTGTTTAAGTCACACAGCCAGGAATTGTGAAATGGGCAATCAAATGTTTGTCTTGTTTAAAAACAACAAACAAACAACAACAACAAAAAAAATCCACTGTCATTCTTTCCACTGTGTACCACTATTGTGTAGAGAGCAAAATGTGGGCCAGATGGAGAGTTGTTCCCCAATCCTGTTGTTCCTGTGTTAATGGCCATCTACCTGCAACATTTGTGGTCACTAGTCAGCCCTCCAGCCTCAGTCAGTAAAGGGAGAGTGACTCCATCTGATCGCCTAGTTCAGAAAGAGAGAATGTGGCTCAGTCAGCCCCTTCCCTCTCTCCCCTTCTGAGGGCCGCTGCTGTCCACAGAGAACGTGTGTTGTCAGCTCCAAGGGCCAGATATTTAGTCCAAGCTCTAACCGTGTGGGTGGATGTCTGCCCAAGTCCTGTACCTGCTGTGACTGGAAAGTCAGTCTGGATCGTGGGTTCTAACTTAAGAATACTATTTGTCTACATTTGAATACTTTCTCCATTATCAGATTTGGTGGCAGGAGATGCAATGTTCTGTTCTCCCAACTTCCAAATTCCTCAGAATTGGGACACAAAGAAGTATTCAGTTCTGGGGGATCCTTTTGAGCCTCAAGAGATGATGTGTGAATGAACCTGAATCCTCTTACCTAATTTAGACTTGATGAGGAAAACGGCCTATGGTAGACCGTAGGCCTAGTATCTAACTAATCTAATGACTAGTATCTAACCTGTAATTACAAATGTTGGCTCTGGGAAGGTTTCCTCCACTGTTTCTAAAGTAGGTCAGCAAAAGCTCACAGTGATTGAAATAATTTGAGGGGAGAAAGATTATATTCAAATGATCCTTAAAACGAAGATAATCCATTAACTCAGCTGACCCATTTAAGGAAGTTTTGGGGATGAGATATGATGACACCAGTAAATGAATATTTTATAATATCATCTCAAGTTCTGTGTCGGGGTCAGAATTTAAAAGCCTGGAGCTTTTTGAAAATGAACTAGGCATATCCATGCACCCTGTCATTCCCAAATCAGAATATGGAAAAGCAAGGAGAATATGCTTACATTCAACAAATATTTGCCAGTGGCAGTTACAGGTAGCAAGCTGAAAGAGGAAGAAAAATATATCAGAAATGTCTTGAGCACAAAGAGCTTATTCACTGAGAGGAAATATGGCGAGCACGTATAATTCTAAAATATAGGTTAACGGTATGTTTTGTCTTTTAAATTGTACAAAGCACTGTGGAGACTTGGAGGGGGCTACTGCTCCTGTTTTTGGCAGTGGGGGTGCAGGGGTTAAGGAGACAGGGTGGAAGTGGCATTGGGGACAAACCCTGAAGTCCAAATGTTCTGCATGAATACAAGCATGGAGGAGATCTTTTCCATAGTTTCTAGTATGGCAAAACAAGCTGTTACAGAGGCTCTCAGAACATAAAAGGACACCAATCCAGACCAGTGACCTTATGAACCAAAACCAGAATGGCCCCATGTTGTGGAGCCTACAGTTCATGAAGGGAATGACAAGCAAGGCTTAGCTGGGTAGATGGCGTCCAGTTCACTAAGGACATTAAATATCAAGTTAAAGAGTTTGGGCTGTATATTGTTTACACAAATGGAGAGCTATTGAGGGGCTGGGGGCTGGTTTGTGACAAAAATCAGTGGTGTTCCTGTAAAAATAAATAAAATACTATTAACCTAGCAAGAGTGCATAAGAATAACTCAGACAAGAGAGAAGCCAGTAGCGAGGCTGTGGCACGTACCTAAGGCTGTGAAAATGCAGGCATGGAATGCCTCACTGGCAGCCAGGTTGGAGAGGAGAAGACCACAGTAAGGTGGTGCAGAGGGAACTGAAGAGGGACCACCGTCAAGGAGACCAAGTGTGAGGGAGAAGTGAGCGATGGGAGAGGAAGGGAAGCCCCTCTCCAAATATATCATCGTGGTTTACCTTCTCTTTCCTGTCAGCATTTAAACTACACAGATACACTAATAGCTGAAAAAGAATGTCTAAACCTCCTCCCTAAATTAATTAAATATCATGACTGGTCCCTAATTTCAAGAGGCCCAAGGGACCTAACATCCTAAGAATTTCCCAAGGGAAAGAAACCCAGTGTCTTCCTGAGGAGCGGGTCATCCACCTGCCCGGCGTCCTGCCTCCTCAGCAGGGACTCTGCCTTCATGCCCGTTCTTCACTTACCCGTTCAGTATGTACTTGAAGAGTCAGCAAGAGACAGCAGATGTTGGTACCTCCAGTTTCCCCAAGAGCTGTTGTACTTCACCTATTATAGGTGTCCCCGGTACTGGTCACATTACAGTTGGACCTACACTGGAGGATCGAATTTCACCGACTCCTGGCACTGTATTTCTTTATGTAAATTTGTCAGGCACAGTGGTTTACCACTTGATAAAGCTGCCAGTTCATTTGTCATTAAGTAACAAATTAGTTCCTTATTTGTTTTCCAAAGAAGGCAAAACTGCAACAAGCAATTCATAGCACACAGATCATGTGTAACCAGTGAAGATCTCCTTTATCTTTTTGCATAAAAAAGGGCATCCTACTGATGCCCTGGGAACCTTCTCCAAATGTGTTGCAAAAAAGCAAAGTGATCCAGCGCAAGAATCAACTTCTTGTCTGCTCACTGGTCACTGAATTTCATTTTTTTTTAGATTTCCCAATGCCAAATAGATGGTAGCCATTATTGTTAATAACTGTGTAATGTAGTTAGGGTAAATATTATTAATTTGAGTTCATAGAGCATAAATCTGAGACCCACGGTAGTTCAGTAACTGGTACAACAACTTACAGATGGGACATTCTCTGATTTATTTAAAAAAATCTAAAAGTTCATTTTTAAAATTCTCTATTCTTCTCATTGCATCAATTGGTTGACTCACATCACTGGTGATTTTCTTCGACATTTGTAAAGATTCCTCACAAGAGAAAGAAAGTTATGCTAGCTGTGTTTCCAAGAAAGCATAGATGAAGCATAGAAGAATAATCTGAAGTTTTTTTCATTATGTTATGACATTGGAGTTGACATTCAAAAGCAGAGTGCTGGTATTTGTAAAAGACAGAGAGACCAGGAACATGGGTGTCTAGAATGCTCTTATTCTGCATACCAGAGAATGGGAACATGCATTACTTACACTACAAAAACCCTCCCTCAGTTACATGAAGAGCAGAATCTTTCTGATAATAGGATTTGTGGTCCCATTATCTCTGAAGGGACTGGAATAAAAGCTGCAATTTGGAAAAAAATGAATAACTAGTTACAATGATCTGGGCACGATGCCCAGTGGAAAAGTACATCCAGTCCTATCCAAAGAAGATGCTTTATACTCATGGGCTGACCCTGTCTCTCTTTCTCTCTCTCTCCACTCGTGATAAAGGAGAATAATTTGTACTCTTAAAGAACTTCGTGGTACTTGTGAACAAAAATGTTTTTAAAAGAAACATTTCTTTTTAAAGTGAAATAAGATTCACCTTTGAATGACTTTCTGGGTTTTTTAAACCCTCTCTTCAATGGGGAGAAAGGGGAAGTTATGTGAAGGCTAAAGAATGAGGATTTTCTTTCCTGATTCAGGTCATGACAAATCAATATTTTTGTTAGCTATTTTTAATTATTTATTATTATTCAATATAATTAATTAATAATGATGATTTAATAATTATTACTAATAATTATATTATTATTTATTGTTAATTTGTTAATTTTTTTTAGCTATAGGAAAAATTTTCCCCTTCTCCTTCCTCCCTCTCCTCCTCCCCTCCCCCTTCTTCTCCTCCTCTTCCTTCTTCTTCTTCTGTTTTTAACATTTAATAGAAATCCAAGTTATTCATGTGACATCATGATCTCCTCTCCACAGCACACTCTTCTCGTTTTAAGAGTTGACCATTTAGTAAATCTCAGACTTTGGAAACAATTCCTTTTAATTTTGCACGTGTGATAGGGATTAATGCATGGCAGTCCAACTAAAGCTTTGTGTTTTCCCCAGGACTCATGAATCAAACAACAGGATGACTTTCTAGAGCCATTCCTCCTGCAGCGGCAAATGAGTGGGGCATTTTGCTCAGGGGCAATCTGTCTTGAACCCTCCAGCCCTCCGTGGTCACAGTACCCTCATCAATAGATGTCTGGAGTCCAATTGAGTGTGTGGGTGGCAAACACCAACACCTCATTTTGATGAAAGAGCCCTACAATGCCATTACCAAGAGTGATGTTTTAACAGCAAATCAGACATATCGCTCTTATCTAAAAAATTACTAATCTTCCATCAATGGTGCATCACCTGCCTTGGGAGTACATATGAAAACTCCTTTGTGCTAAAAACAGTTAGCATCCTTAAAATTGTGACCAAAATGCATGCCTTAATATCTGGCAGCTGCTGACTCTGATCGAGTCTCTTGTCTGTGCTTATCTTGTCACAGGAGCAAATTTTCAAGTTTATATATGGCAGCAGTCCTAATCAATCATGGGTATTGGATTCTTGGCTTCTCAGTGCATGATAGTTACATGAAAATCCCTTCACAGAAACCTGGGATGGCAGAAGACAAGGACATTTAGTAAGTAGGAAGAAAGAAAGAATTCACTTGGAAATACAATTTTTTTGATAAAGCTATCCAATGCTTGTTGCACAAAAGAAAGCATAGATATTTGGCTCTTTTTGCAGAAGTAGATACCCAGAATTTGAGGGGAAATCAGAAATACAAAATAAGTTTATGATGCCTAGACCAAGGTCAAAGCATTAAAAATTATATTTTATTGGTTTCTCATTGCTAAATTCAAAGAATGAAGAAAGGGAAGGATGTAAGTACATACTCTTTTTTTTTAAGTTGGAAAATAACACAGAATTTGGATGGAAGACAAATAACAATTAAATGATCATCTCCTTTTTGGAGAAGACAAAAACATTTAGTGAAATATACAGGACACAAACCAACCTTAAAAATCATGAAAAGTACATATAACTAAAATCTTACCATCAACAAGAATTTACTGGACACCCAGTAGGTTTAAGACATTATCTTGGGCCTCTGCCAGGAAAAATAATGTGAAAAAAATGCTGTAATTTCCAAAGTTATAAAAGCCTGAGACTCGAGTCCAGCTGTGCTCTCACTAGAGTAAGCAAGTGATCACATTATCTCCGAACTTTTATTTCCTCACATGATAATTGAGAACAATATTTATCTAATAGAGTTGTTGTGAGAATTAAAACAATCTATCATTTATTTTATTGATTTAATGAACACCTATAGAGCACTGTCTGCATTATGACAAATTCTTGAATTCAGAATAATATGGTTGATAAAAAAAAGAAAAAACTACTCCCCTCACCTCAAGTGACTTAAATTCTGGTGGGAAAGATGGACATTAAACAATATGAAGTAGTAAAATAAAGATATAGGAGGCAACAGATAATGCTAAGTACTAAAATAAAGTAGGTGTTGGAGATAGGAAATGTTTGGTACCATGAAATTTTACGTAGGGTAGCCAGGGAAGCTATGGAAGTCTCCATAGAAAAATGTGAATTTGGGGGAAAGGCATAAAGTTGCTGAGGAAGCAAGTCAGGTGGATATTTGGATAAAGAACATGGTAGGCAAACGGTTTCCTGAAGTGGAAGCAGGTCTAGTGCGCTCAAGAAAGTGCAAGAAGGTTGGTGTAGCAGGAGAAGTAGATAGGGTCTGGACATGATGTGGGCTGGTCATGTACATGTCAGTCCACCAGAAGATAGAATTCAGGTTCTTTTTGTTAGTGAGAAGCCAGTGGGGGGTTTTAAGCAGAACACACATGGGATCTGGCTTATCTTTACCACCATCCCCCTGACTACTGTGTATTTAGGACTCTAGGAGCAGGAATGGAAGCAAGCTATTGCACCAATGTAGGAGGAAGGTTACAGACTAGAGCTCGTAATAAAGAAGGTGAGAGATGGTCAGAGCAAGCAGGATTCTATGGCAGACGGACATGGAGTGTGTGAAACCCAGGGGTATAGAATAACCTGTGTCTTTTTGGACTGAACAACTGGAAAGATTCACTCACCATTAACTAAAATGAAGAAGCCTGTAGGAAAAACAGATTTGGGGCAGAATGTCATGAGCTCAGTTTTGGACATGTGAACTGTGTTCTACCTATTTGTTATAAAGTGACATGTTGCACAGGTAAAGACATGAATATACAGTTCAGGGGAGAGGTGTAGAAACTAGAATTTGAGTCCCATCTCATCTCATATAGATGCAGTTTAAAGCAATAGGTTTGGATAAGATCATTAGATACATACCAAGAGATTATGTCAAATAATTGGGTCTATGAGTATCTCACCTGTTGGAGATCAGGAGAGAAGATATTTTAGCAGAGGAGGCTGGAAGGAGCAATCAGTAGGATTAGGTGAAAAGCAACAAAGCTTGGGGTTCTGAATGCCAATTAAAAAGAAAATCCAGGAGGAGGGAGTCATGAAGTTTTATATTTGCATTATCGCTTGTAGGTGAAATAAGATGAAATTGAAAGATAATCACTGATTTAATGACCTGGATGTATAAGAGATTCTGTTGCAATTTTCTTTCTGTTAACATAGCAGATAAAATAACTCTACCTGTTTATTTAATGTAGTCCTTCTCAAAAAGTTTCCTCCCATAACTCTTTGAGAATACATTAGTTCCTGTAATTCCAACTGGTTGAGCTGGAGTCCATTGGACCATGGGTTAATAGCAAACTCTGAGTTGGCCGGTCAGTTTATTTCTCCAGGAATTTAGAAATCCCCATGTTTAAGGGACTTGAAATAAGGAGAGATAAAATTAAACTGGAAATGGTGCGGAGAAGGGAGGAAACAGGTTCCAGAAGTGGGAGGAAAACCTAGATTAACTTTAAATGTACTGCATTTGAGAGGAGACATCCACAAAATGCCTCACAGATGCTGGGTCAGGTACTGGAAGTCACAGCATGGACACAATTTTAGTGAAACTCACAAGAAGCAAATGGGGAAAAAGGCTCCAGTTATAAGAAGATCTAGAAATTTTAACCTTGAGATTATATTTTAAAGCAGCCCTAGGATTTTGGTGGCCACAGACAAGTGTCAGATTATGGGATCCTAGGACGGGGGTCAGAATGTGACTTCGCTGTCTTGTAAAATTTTGAAACCACCTCACTAGAGGGGATGAGGTAAAAGGTATAGACCAAAATAATTTTGGAAATTAGTCAAGTCTATAAAACTAAGTAAAATACATTCTATATCAACACTGGGCTCTTGTCGATGTAGCTGTTCCCACAGGGGCACCAGCTAACGATTCTGGTGCCACAGGTGCCCACTACACTAGAATGACTATACAAATGATTGGTGTTTGGAGGGAGCCAGGTTTCTCAGTGTCCAGGTGAAAGTGTACAGCGAGGAAGGGGGAGGAGGCTGGAATGATCCATGCGGCAAAGGTTGAATTATACAACAATAACAAGTAAATTGTCTTATTTCTACCATGTTTCTTTATGCTTTCCACTTGTTCTACCTCTTTCATGGTTTGTTTGATCTCTCATCATCCTTTTGGACTTTTTAAAATTGATTTTTCCTGTTCAATTGTCCTCTAGTACTTTGGATTTTATGAACTCCCTTTCTATAATTTTATTTTCAAAATCCAAAAATCATCATTATTTCTACTTTTCTTCCCAATATTTTGTTCAGCACTTTATCTTGGTTTTATATATTATCTTTATCTACTATCTTTACCAGCATTTTATATGTTATCTTGTATGTTTTCTATAACCTCTAAAATTAGATGTTAATAGTATATCTTCTTCGGAGAGATGTCTTTTTAGGTCTTTCACACACACATACACACACACACAATTTTAAAGATATACTTTTAGAGAGACAGAGAATGAGAAAGAGTGGGGAGGGGCCGAGGGAGAGAGAGAGTCCCAAGTAGAATTCATGTCCAGCATGGAACCCTATGGGAATCTTGACCTCATAACCCTGAGATCATGAACAGAGCCAAAATCAAGAGCCAGAGGCATAACCAACTGAGCCAGCCAGGTGTCCCTTTCACCTATATTTTCTTATAGTTGAGTTTTAAGTGTTCTTTGTATATTTTCAATACAAGTCCCTCATCAGATTTATGTTTTGCAAACATTTTCTCTTAGTCTGCAGCTTGTCCCTTCATTCTTTTAACAGTGTCTTTGACAGAGCAGAAGTTCTCTTGGTGTTATATGTAAAAACTCATCACCAAATCCAAGGTCACTTAGATTTTTTTTTCCAAAAGTTTCATCGCTTTTTCTAATTCAGTGTCAAATTGTTTACAAGCCTTCAGTGTAAATGCTATTGTGTCATGGAAATTCAGCACAAGTTTGATCCAACATTCATTGTAGTAAGCTAGAAGGTTATAAGAGAATTGGAGCACTTAGTGCAAGGCAACACATATAGAAACAGGCATCATACACTTGCAGAAATTACTGAAACACAGAACAGAGTCAGCAGAAGCAAAAACTCAAAAACAGAAGTGTTTAGGAACCAGGTAAACTCTATGAAGGAATCCCCAGAAATACTGAGATCTCACTGAGTCTCCCCTTATATATTCCACTGAGGAATGGACATTTGAGGAAATTTAATTTGAATCTGAAAAACAAGGTGACAATGGCATGCAGTAGAGTGACAAGTGGACCTTCTCTTTCTTGTAGTTTTTGTTACCAAAATAGGACCACTATGAAGGCTTTCCAGAATCTTCCTTTTATTTTACTGAATTAGAAACCATCATAGAGAAACTGGGTTGGTGAGCTAGGTATGCAATAAAATCCCAGATGGCCAAAATCATGTCGTTCCTCATTACATTACATAGGTAGGTGCTAACTAATTGTTTGTTAAATTTCTGCTCCTCAAATCCATAAGAAAAAAAAATGGATCCTATAGAGCAGGCATTTAGTAACAGCAAAAAGGAATCTGTTTTAGTACATCTTACCATAACTCTCCTGGAAAAATACAGTTTTCATTTATAATGTAATCTTATCTACAGTAGAATTGATAGATCACCATTACTAGCAAATGTTGGCTACTTTAGGAAAATGAAATCATAACATGTCTTTAAATTAGGATTCGTTCAGTTCTTGAGTGCCTGGGTGGCTCAGTGGGTTAAATCCACCGCCTTCAGCTCAGGTCATGATCCCAGGGTCCTGGGATGGAGCCCCGCTTTGGGCTTTCTGCTCAGCAGGGAGCCTGCTTCTCCATCTCTCTCTGCCTGCCTCTCTGCCTACTTGTGATCCCTGTCTGTCAAATAAATAAATAAAATCTTTTTAAAAATTCTTTCAGGTCTTTATTCCTGTTGTAAGTTTTCCCTAATTCTACTGTAAGAGCTCTATCCACCGGCACACACCTAGCTAAGCCACACTGCCCACAATTCTATTTATCTACCAAGCACGTCTCTTTGAGGACCACTTATGAACAGGACAGATTCAATCAGAAGACATCAGACATTAACAGAGATCAACACACCCTCATGTTTCCCTTCTAGTATGTGATGCTACACAATGAACAAATACCTTATGTTTTCAGAGCCTTTTTACAAAGCACTTTCACATAAATGATCTCATTTATCTTTATATTTGAAGTAGGGAAAGCAAATGTTTTCCTGTTTTTTAAGATAAGGAAACATAAGCAAAAGGGCTAACTGGCTTAGCCAAGGTCACATGGTTGATAAATCATAGAACAAAATCCCCAGTCCCTATCTGTTTTTGCACTATGTTGCTCTGCTTCAAACAAACATGAAATTGCTAAGGGCTCACAATAAGAAGTGCTACTCACCAGGATATCCAGTGCCCACTCCGGTGAGCTCACTTAGCCACTTCCAAAGACTCATCTGCTTTAGAGGTTGCTGTGTACTTTTTTGAAAAGAGTCAATAATGATTTAAATCATGGCAAAACAGTTGGTAGAACGCCACTTTAATGAGGATCATGAAAGTCTCAAAATTCTTAAGCAACAGAAAGGTATTTAATATTCATAGACACACAGTAAAATATTCTACAGAACAATAATTAATAGCATCATGACAATGTGTCATGTTTTATTAAGTAAAAACTATTTTGACTTGCTTTTAATACCCAGATTTATATATATTGATGGGTAGGATGATTCATAATCCCATTTTACTATGGAACTACCCAAGTTTCACTTCAGATTTTAAACTGAACAATTAATTTTGTCCATGCGCACCCTCTCTGAACAGACTGACATGTATTTGCCATTTATTCTAATTATACATGCAAAATAAGTTGCAGACAGCAATATCATCGAGCTGTGTGCTTACTGTTTAATATTTATAGGGTTCCAGCAATGATTAGGCAGTACTTACAACAAAATCCCTGCTCCTCCAGGCACATGAATTCTAGTGTTATGATGGACTTTGTAGTCAAGACACCTGTTTCATACTTACCAGCAGGTTAGCTCTGTGGATATGCAAACCCGATATGCTGCTGAGCCTCAAGGTCATGGATTTGTTCCCCCTGTTGTACAATTAACACTGCTTGTGCTAGAGCCATGAGCTGCGCTAGCAACTCCAGCCAACCATCTGAACAACACACTCCCCTGGTTCCAGGGGCAGGGCAAGATGGATGCGAGAGGGTGAATCAATCAGTAGAAGCTCAATTCACTACTGGAAAAGTTGCTCAAAGAATACATGCCCATGACAAATCCTTAGCATGTTTATAAAAACCCACTCATTCTAAAAAAACAAAACAAAACAAAAACTCCTTATCTCCCTGTCTTCATTGATTACCACGTTCATTCTGAGTATTTTGGCACTGAAAATTTTATTTTTACTTTCCGTTGGTACCAAACCCCATCCGGTCTCCATCTTGATGATGAGCAACTAACTGTTCTGGGAGAAGCTTGAGAAGAACCCGTGTGTTTTCTCGCCCTGAGAAGCTGCCTGTCCAGGTGCTCTTTGAGAATATTCTTCTTTTTTTTAAGATTTTATTTATTTATTTGACAGACAGAGATCACAAGTAGGCAGAGAGGCAGACAGAGAGAGAGGAGGAAGCAGGCTCCCTGCCAAGCAGAGAGCCCGATGTGGGGCTCGATCCCAGGACCCTGGGATCATGACCTGAGCCGAAGGCAGAGGCTTTAACCCACTGAGCCACCCAGGCGCACTGAGAATATTCTTGATGATTGAGACAAGATGACTACAGAGATGGGAAGTGATGGGCAGTCAGAGCACTCATCATGGAGATACTGGGCAAAGGGTTGCTTTCAAATATAGACTAGGACAGGGGGTGGGGGGTGGGGAGGAGGAGAAGACTCCAAATTTGAAATAGGGTACCGAATAACTCAGAATGATGTGAGTGACTTTAGAGGTAGTGGGCACGCTGGCAATCCAGAGAATGAAATTGGGAAAAGAAGATGGAAAAACTCTTAATTCTTATGATATTTCTTTAAGCTAATCATTTAGAGGTAGTAAGTGGAGTGCATGTGCCAAGGGGTGGAAGGTCACAGAAATGAGAATTGCAATAGTTCACGTGTTAAAACCTAAAATAGAGATGGAAGTACAAGCAGCTCAGAAGATATTATAAAAGACACTATTTTGGATCACCTCTCGTAATCCTCACATCTAGGTTCCAAGTTTATTGTTCTACAGCGGGGTGGGGAGGGAGGGACGGCATTTAGTGACAATAACAGCTTGAATGTGGAAAGATTTTTTTTTTTAAGCATTAAATTCACTCTGGTCCTTTAAAACTACATTATCAAGTGATTTCTGTGCTTCTATAGCAATTATGGTGGTTATAGTAATGTGTGTGTGTGAGAGAGAGCGTTCATTGCATGGAGGTGGTGTAGAGAGAGAGAGAGATGAAGAACCCCTCTTCCTCCGCTCAAAGAAGAGAGAATTTTAATATGATTGGGTCAGATTCCCAGACACAGATATGTCTGCACGTTTTGATGGGCAGAGTCACTGTGAAATATGAATTTTTCTTATATGTTCTCTGTTCATGGGTAGAAAAATGCCTGGGGATTAAGTTATTTTTTTCTCCACCTGTTTTCTTCCACCTGGCGTGCTTCTGTTCAGGAAGAAAGGGATTTCCCTCTGTAAGTTGGAATTGATATAACATGCTCCAGGCTAGCCTATGAAGTCTTACATTAAATGATCAATTAGTGGCCCAGCAAATAATGCAGTCAAAAGTTTATTTCCCTTTACCAACAGTCCGTGAAGGAAAGGGAGGTTCTCACTGAATAAGGGCAGAACCTTTTAATAGTGTCTTAAAACCCAACACCGTACATGAGAAATCTCTCCAGAAACTTCCCCCAGAGAAATCCATCTTCCTCATACACTTTGAAACCATATGGAATAGCTGGAAAGTTAGAATTAAACATCCTCAAAAGAGGTGACTGTAGTAGCTAGGAAAGATCAGCTGTGAAAGTGTGAATTTGGAGGTAGTTTTGTGGTAAGTGATTCTGAAAGACCGTGCATGCCCATCTCAAGAACACCATCCACTTATGAAGATCTCTCACTTCAGAGGGAGCTCACATGGGCATGTAAGTGGTTGGGGGAACTGAAGGGGCGCAGGGATGGAGAGCCGGCACGTGGGCCCCATACACCCTGCAAGAGCTGGGGACAGAGGGGCCATTGGGCAGGGAAATGATACAATCCACATTTCCAAAGAAACAACGTGAGTCCATTTATGTTAGGAAAAGAGGTGACTAAAGAGATTATTTGCCTTATCTGAGTTTTGTTTTGTTTGTTTTTTAAATCTGGATCCCTAGAGAAGGAACTAGGTGAATATGATGTGTTTTCTCAAAGTCCACAGGCTGGTGGGGGGGGGGGGCTCCTAAAAAGAGGCTCTGAGACCAGCTGCTGACACCATACACTTGATGAGCCAAAGGCATTTGTTGAGACACTGAGGATCGCAGACACCGGCAGCAAAGCACTGGCCTGTGCCCTCCATGGTCCAGCACCCCTCACTCCCACCCCAGGTGTCGCCCCCCCACTCACAGGGCTTGACAGCAGCACCCCTTTACATCCGCTCCCTAGTCTCTGCCAGCCCCAGGGTTGGACCTCTGAGCCCCTTCTGGGGCTTTGAAACTGAGATGATGGCTGATCCATGCTCTCTTGGAGACTAACCAGCAGCAGGACTGGGGCTGGAGCCACCTGTGGCCAGTTTTTATTTTCTCCCGTGGGTCAGATAAGCTCTGGTGGTCCCTGTGGAGACACAGAGAAGAATCAAGCAGGTATGCTCGATGAGTCAAAGATGAAAAGCTGAGATCACCTGTGATGCTCCGATTTTGCCCTAAAGTCTGGCCACTTCCTCTCAATTTTGTTCACATTAACGCAGATATGACACTTCCAAGCAAAAGACATTAAATGGGGGGTGGGGGGTAGGGGAGGGGAATCATCCCAACTTGAATCAGTAGTTAGATATTATTCTATGGACTTTTCTAAAGTAATGAGACTTGTTTTTAGTTGTGGATTGGGGAAATAATTTTATTGTCTTAAAATTGAATTTGGCAATCTTCAAGAGTAATTAGGAGATTTTCCTGGAAGTGAGAATTGCTGTGTCAGCAAATCAGCATCAAGCCACAAATAAGAAATTCCTCCTGCGACAGGCCCAATGTGCTTAACGTTTTTCCTAGGCTTAGAAGTTTTTAGAGAAATCATAGTTTCTGAGGAATCAACATCAAAAGATGCAGCCTGGCATACCAGTTGGGTGGACTTTGAATTCTAGAGCTCTAACTTCCTATATTCTCCCAAAATTAGCTTCACCTCAGTAAAAATTCCATGTCAAAAATGAATAAACACTTTCTTGAAAATACTTACATTTGATCTTAGCAACAAACAAACAAACAAACCAATAAGCAAACAAATAAAAAACTCCCCCACTATTTTAGATTATTCCTTAAACAAATATATTTCCCACTACTTAGATCTTCTATGTATTATTAAAAATTATTTTCCTTTCCTGACCTTGCCCCACCCTGTTCAGAATACTGGTTCCTTTTAATGTTGATTTAGTCCCAAGTTAATGTTTTATGTCATTTGACTTTCTTATATTCAAAATGTCCAGGTACAAGGGGGAAAAAAGTCACTATAGGACTTCAAATAAATCCGCCATGAGAAGATTTTCCTGTGTCAATGGATGTAGAAAGAGAGCTTCCCCTGTTGTTTCGCAAACAATGAATCTTCTCCATCCTATAAATAATGGAAAGGGAAGTCTCAGAAAGGATTTTTCTAATTAGGCTAGCTTCAGGCTACCTACCCAGCATGCTTTCTTGTTTACAACTGCTAGTACAAATATATTATTTTTTTTCTCCCTTTTCACTCAAAACATTAGCTTTTTGGCTTATAGAATTAACCTCTGCCATGCATCTATGCTGTTTGCTTGCTGCTGCTATTTTAAACACTGAATCTGTTTTGTGCTTTTTACCATAAGCCTCTTAGAGCGTTATATAAACTGCTACTCCATGAATTCTCCTTTAATCTCACATAAGGTAAATGTTAAATTCTCACCGAAATTTACTGATGGACAAAGGGAAAGTTATAAGCATTCAACAGAAGGTGAGTATTCTATATGAAACATTTTGAACATCGATAACCATATTAATCATGGTTCTAGCTTCTGAATATGTCCAATGATACAATCACGTGACCACAAGCATCCGAGAGAAGCCCCTCCCCCCGCCACCCCGTCCCGGGGCCTTGACCTCCTCCCACCTGCCAAGGAGTTCTCTTGGGGGTGCTTAGTCCACAGGGCTCAGAGTTAGACCTCAAACACCCCAGGGACAGCCCTTGTGCCCCAGAGCCTGCTGAAATTGTTCAAGCTAGTTACCCATTCCTCGCCCATTCCTTCTCAAGAAACCACAGTAAAGGCTTTCCCCAGAGCTCTATCCTTCTCTGCCTCGTACCGACAGGAGCTTTCTCATAGGGCTCTCCCCAACATGGTATGCCTTCTCTTTTGGGAAACTCAGTAATAAACTACCTCTTCAATAGAAATCATTTTCTCATCTGTTGGCCTTACAGTCTATTTTAAAAAAGCAACCCCCTTGGAGACCCAGGGTTTCCCTCAGTTCTACTTCCTTATTGCCTTTCTCCATAACAAATGTTTTTGCTTGAATTATTCAGGTTATGTGATTCACCTGTTAACCCATTACTACCCCACACAGGCCATGGTACAAAAGTATGCCAGCAGTTCAGAGATATAGTTGTACCCCAAAGCCAAGAAATGGAATCAAATAACCTTCCACATCACCATTGGTTCCAAGATGCTGACATTTAGTCAAGACTTGAAAATATGCTGATACTCCTATTTGTAAGGCTAAAATAATTCTGTCTGCTTTGCAATTCCTTCTCTGTCTCCATTTGTTTGGTTTTTATGTAAATTTTGCTGAAAGAAATCTGATGTATATGCTCTGGGTAGTCTAGGAGGAGACAAACATGTAAACGTTGTAGGCAAAAAAGAATTTTTTTGTGTTCATATTTTTGGAAAACTATCTGCATTTTTCTGTGTGTGCCCCCGCCAAAGTAGATTTAATTACTGCTCAATGACTTTGATGGAACTCTAACTCTTCAAAGCCCAAGTACATTTAAAAATGAGATGACATGGTTGCTTAGGTCCCATCCTGCTTGATCAGCAGCCTTCAGTGGTCTTATAAGGAGCAAGTGGTCTTAGATGCAGTGTTCAAATTTTCAACCAAATCAGAACACTTAGTTTGCAATGGCATGAAGAAAGCATCCTCTCTACTGGGGTCACTGATCTTCCTGGTCCGCATCACTTTCGTTTTGTGCTGAGCTCTCTAGGACACTGCAACTTTCTTTCACGCACACTGAATGTCCACTTATTAGGAGAAGGGATCTATGTGAATGCACCATGTAGTAAATCACTTCTTAGTATTGAGACTAACTCAACATAACTGTGAACACTCACAGAGATTTTTTTAAAATTGGACTAAACAATGTGGTTGTGAATTTTCGTAAAGCTCATGTATTTTTACAAATGTCTTTTGCTATCCTTTATCAGCACTGCTTTGAAGAAGCTAATAACGTGAAAGGCATATCAACAGTTGCTTCTTTGGATTTTACCTCAGTAAATTTCACCCACTCGCCCTTAACAGAAACTTCAACAAATGCATCATAACTGTCATACGTATGGGTGATAGAACATAAGCTGTAAGCAGCAAATATCAGAGAAAAGAGAACTTTATTTTAAATTGGCTGCTGGGTGAAGACCAAAAGAAATGAAATTTCCTTCTTCACAACGTTCCAAGTTTGGAAACTGGTAAGTCTTCTCGGTATTCAGGAGCAAAACGTCTTATCAAGAGTTCAAGAGCTGATTGCTGAATTTTCAGGAATGTTGAAAGACTGTTGTTTAACAGAACTTTATTAATAATTAATCTCTAGGTAATCTCTGCTGATTCATCTCTGTTTAATAATCCATCTCTGTGTGGAGTAGAGTCATGTTGGCAGGTCGACATCAACTATGATGGGAGAATTCATACCACAGAAATCAGCAAATGCTGCAAGTCAGGGCTTGACTTGCTGTTTTGTTGATTAGACATAAGGACATGTGGAAAAACAACAAAGCAGATTACATTTGAAAGTACTTTCTGTCTGTAGCCATTACATTATAAATGACACAAAATTTAAGTAGATGTTCTGGGATTCAGAACTATTTTCCAATTCAGAAAAGTAGTCTCTTATATTACTGATGAACTAGTAAAGTTCTTCATACATCTTTGTTGTTTCATGTACACCTTGCTCATTAATGTAAATGAAAATCTTAACCAATATTCATGTCATGACTGCACTTGGTAGTCAATCGCAACCATAGGTTGGCTATGAAAACACTTTTAACAGTTTTTTTTTTAAATTTTTAAGACTTTTATTTATTTATTTGACAGACAGAGATCACAAGTAGGCAGAGAGGCAGGCAGAGGGGGAGGGGGAAGCAGGCTCCCTGCTGAGCAGAGAGCCCAATGTGGGGCTCCATCCCAGGACTCTGAGATCATGACCTGAGCTGAAGGCGGAGGCTTAACCCACTGAGCCACCCAGGCGCCCCATGAAAACACTTTTTTAAAAAATCAATGGAAGCATTCTGCGAAATTCAATTTCCTAAATGAAATTTACAATAGGGTATTACATTATTTGTAAATTACTTGCTACACATCTTTGTTATCAGCAAAATTTATGATAAACTTATTCATGTGAATAGGTCCATATGTACACATACTCTTTATTTTCAGAGCTGGGTGTTAAACATTTACCTACGGACTACTGCCTATAGTAACCTGTGACATTTATCCTAGAAGACGAGACTGCTTACAAGGGCCTTTCATGTGACAGCCTTGTTTTACATGCTAAGATTATCTAAAATTGTACTGTCTTTTTCTGATCAAATCCATTCTAGGTAGTAAAATTGCGTGTGAGAATCTTCAGATATTTAATTAAGCATATACAACTGTGGCATCTCTAGGTAAACGTCAAGCCTATGTAAGGATAAATCAGTGAAAACCCCTCTTCTTTCCACCCTACAGTCTGTAGCCACTTAAAATAAATTTCCCAATGTGCTTTCAAATTGTGTTTAGACCCCAATATTTGTTACTTTTATGGGGTTTTTAATTTGTATCTTTAATATGCAAGAATAACTAAAACCATGAAGATATTTTGTTTTCATCAAAATCCCAAATGGGACACATATTTCTCACTTCCTCGGAGACATATCTGGATAATAATTTAAGTACTCAGATGTAGCTACATGGACTTGTGTTATTTTTCAGAATATCAACAACCTTTGCAAAAACATTTCTCACTACTTGAGGATGGTGAAGTATTCAGGTCTTAATGTGTTAAGACTTTTCAGCACTGCAAGTGGGAAGAGGATGGACAGGAAGAGACCAGTAATACCCACCTACTTTGTGTTCCAATGTCTTTACCCAAGGAAACAAAACCAAACAGCAATGAGGTGGAAGCAGAATTGGAGCAGATGGCACATGCCTTTAGATGACTTATGTCCTTGCTCTGCAGTCCCTAAGTGGTGCCTGTAACATTCTCCCAGTCCCTAGGGTTCTACTAGACTTGAGAGAGAAACCAAACTCTTCCTCTGCCCTGCACTTGCACACTCAGTTTATGTCAGTCTTCTAGATGAAATCTTCAACACACGTTTAACAGGGAAATCGATGAGAAAGCATCACATACAGATAGAACCAGAGGTTCAGAAGGTGGAAGACATTGAATATCTTCTGTTTCTTCAGTGCTGTCAAACTCCTGGGTTTTATGGGTTGAGGAGCACGTGCTTTGGTTCATCTTTGAAGTCCAAGCTGCTTGGATCCCCCCCCCCCAATATAGACAATTCACTAGGTTTGCAAAAAGAATGGCCTCTGTTCTGGTGATTTGATTATGCTGACATTTGGTACTTAAAAAGAACAAAGGTGTGCAGAGAAACTAGACAATATGGTGAAGGAAAAGCTACAGGATGCAGCAATTGCTCATGATTTTGATGCAAGGACAGCATCACTGCTTTCAAGGGTTTGTATAGTGAGGATGTGGACATCAGTTTGTTTTATGCTACTTAGAATCCCCTCCAACACACACACACACACACACACACACACACACACACAGAGTTTTTGCAATTATTTCACAGAGAAATTTAAAATGGAAATTTGTTATCTAAAGGAAATGGTGCTTTAAAAAAATTCATTTGTCTATCTCCAAGCGTATAACATAAAATAAATATGTAGGAGGGGATTAATATCCAAAAATGTTCACTTTGAAACTTCAGAAAGAAAAGATTTTGTTCTAAAATCTAAATTGACTGCTTAAAAAAATATTGCATCCTCTATTGCATGGCTCCCAACATACTAATTATCCATAGATATTGCTACCGAGAATACCAGGGTCCCTGACACTAATTGCCTCTCATTTTCCCTCCAATTGGACGACCCTGGGATATGATGAATCTCCATATCACCTTCTTGTCTAGCCTAGAGTGCATCAAAGTTAGATTTTGTAAAAAGAATCAGTGTTTGATCAAATATGAATAATGCAGACTATTAGGGGTAGAGTTCTCAACTGTCTTAGTTTCTAAACATCCAATATTCACTTTAATAAGCATGAGATCCAGGGACACAACATGTGACACATTTCAGTTGACCAGCAGGGCAGGACGCAGGTTGCCCAAAGGAGGGACCATGCCTCAGCCTTCAGCTTGAAGGAGAGTTGCCCAGAGGCCCCTGCATTCTGCCATCAGAGCCCGAGACTATGCCCACATCAGCAAGAACAATTTTAAGAGGGGGATGGAACTGTCTTTCCAATCAAACTGTTTCCTTGGAAGCAGAAGACATTGACAAAGGTGATTTTGCTCTTTTCTGCATTTGCAGTTAAGAGCAGAAGATTGGTTTCATTTTCTGTCTTAATTTGAAAAGCACAACACAGGACAAATTTTGGTTTCCAATTTGCAAGTAGGCCATTATTTATGGAATTGAATTTTACCAAAATTCTCAGGTTTTTGGCCTTCACCACAAATTCCCCAAATTCTAAAAGAAATGTTCTTTGGTCACCAGATTAGAGAAATAAGAGTCCTTCTTTATTGCTACTACCCAGATGTTTTCCTGTCCTGCAAATGTATAAACCGTACAACTAAAGATCATCCATCTGGTGGAACAGCTGCTTAGTGCTCCTTCCAAAATCCAACACTGGCCTGTGAGTTTGAGAACAGCAGCATAATTCCAGCAAGCAGGGGGCCTTCCCAGGTAGGGAAAGAGCTGTGGATTACCCTGCTAATGGCAGTGACAATGATGGTCTTTAGCATGATAATGGCGAGTAATAGCATCCCTGAGGGCCAACCCAGAAGTGAAAACAGCATCACGCGTTAAGATAATGTTAGTGTCCTGTCATTTAAAAGTGTGTGTGTGTGTGTGTGTGTGTGTGTCTGTCTGTAATTTAATACTGGGAATTATGCTTCTTCCATCGCAGTGTGGGTTAAACCTAATCTGTGTTTACACTGTCAGCAACAGGGTCCATTTATATGATATAGAACACACAAGCATCTAACATGGAAGAATCGATTTGTGAGAGTATTGGGGAATAGAACTGAGCTCATTTGCCAATATTTATTATCTATCAACCTTGGTGGGCATTAAACTTCAGGATGCATGATAATCTTTAGCATAGACACATAAAACAGTTGGCACCTATTAAATATGCGGAGAAGCAATGCATCTGTCCACTAATGAGTGCTTTCCACTATGGAAAGGCAGAACGTGAGCAGTGTGTGGTTTTACAAAGTACAAAACAGAGCTAGCTCTGATTCGCTATCCCCCTTTCACCCCGCAGCTTAACTAAGACCTTGAGTAATGCTACATTTGTGAAAAATTTCTGGTCAACACTAATGGTTATTTTTTACTTTACTGTTGAATTCTGCTAACTTTCTCTAGAATCTCTGGGCAAGAAGGAAAAAAAAAAGATAAAACAACTTTTTAAGTTGCGTTCACCCAAAGATGATTGGCTTCAAAAGCCAGACCCTAACATTTGTTTAAAATATCGTGAACGGATTTAATTATACATACCTTATCTCATTATCACCTCATTTAATGTTCAAAAGTTGAGAAAAGTGTTGTAGGGGAATATTTTTACAGGCTAGAAACAGTGTAAGCGAGACAAAGTAGTTACCCTGGTCTGGGCAGTGGCTCCCCACAGATCTAGATCCCAGTCTAGGGGACTTTGACCCTGAGCAATTCCATGATAGTGCAGGAGCCCCCTGGCTGTCATTTCTGGAAGCAGTATTTTGTGGTGCACCAAATACAGTACATTGTGCCTTGAACATCTGATAAGAAGAAGCATTTAAAATGTGAAAGAGATAATGCATGTCAGTGACAAAGATAAATGAAACACTTTATTATAAAAGTGTAATGGGGTAAAAATGAAAAATTTACTTATTATTGCATAGCTCAATAACCTTGCTACAAAATCTTATTTGCTTACTGAGACCTTCTGCACCCCGACTGGGAAGATAACGGTGGGCCAAACCAGGGCCATGGAGAGATGCCGAAGGAGGGCGTGCAGCTCAGCCCTCCTCTCTGGCCTCTAGTGCCTGAGCATGGCTGCAGTGGTGTCAGGAAAACAATTAAATAATTCAAACTCACTGAAGCCAGAAAATCTGCACAATCTAAAATCTCCAGCAGCTTCCAGGCTCTACATAATCACTGAGGGCTTGACTTGTGTTCATCTAATCTGTAAAGTGAAGGATGTATCTAAATAACTTTGTGGATCCCTATAGATTTTATGTGAAATTGTGACTTTTTTAAAAAATTTATTTATGTGTCAGAGAGAGAGGGAGAGAGAGAGCGAGCACAGGCAGACAGAGTGGCAGGCAGAGGCAGAGGGAGAAGCAGGCTCCCCACCAAGCAAGGAGCCCGATGTGGGACTCGATCCCAGGACGCTGGGATCATGACCCGAGCCGAAGGCAGCCGCTTAACCAACTGAGCCACCCAGGCGTCCCGAAATTGTGACTTTTATGCACAAGAGCTAGGTTCCTCATAGCGCTTCTGTTCAGGGTTCCTTGGCCCTTATGGGAATTTAGCCCACTTGGCACATGGCCATGGAGATCTTGCTTTGTAAAATGCAAGTCTAATCATGTTGGCAATTTAAATCTAGTATCTACCCATTATTGTCAAGATAAAGGAAGACCAAATTCCTCAGTGTGATGTTATACCTCTGTGTCCTTCCAATCTGCTTCTTGGATCTCTGCTTAGGCCATCACCAGCCTCTCCTCCACACATTTGTGGACTTGTCAGGATCACCCACTAGAATGTGGCACATGGATGCTATGGTGCACTATAGAGGGACCATTCCAGAGGGAGACAGCTAGAGAAGGAACACAAGCAGGGGGAGTGGGAGAGGGAGAAACAGACTTCCAGTGAAGCAGGGAGCCTGATGCGGGACTCCATCCCAGGACCCTAGGATCATGACCTGAGCCAAAGGCAGACACTTAACAATTGAGCCACCCAGGCTCCCCTTTGCCCTCTCCCTTTTAAATTGTTGATAATCACATTTAATTCAAAGAGTTGTTGTTTGAAATCGGCAACATGATGCCCCAGCTTTCTTTTCCAACATTTCCTTGGTGATTTGGGGTTTTTCTGGTTCCATACAAATTTTAGGATTGTTTGTTCCAGCACTTTGAAAAATGCCATTGGTATTTTGATCAGGATGGCGTTGAAAGTATAGGTTTCTCTGGACAGCATAGACATTTTAGCAATGTTTATTCTTCCAATCCATGAGCATAGAATGCTTTTCCATCTTTTTGTGTCTTCCTCAATTTCTTTCATAAGTGTTCTATGGTTTTTAGAGTATAGATCCTTTTTCTTTTTGGTTAGGTTTATTCCAAGGTGTCTTAATGATTTTCAGCTATATTACAAAGCTATGATCACCAAGACAGCGTGGTACTGGCACAAAAATAGATGCATAGATCAATGGAACAGAATAGAGACTTCAGATATGGACTCTCAACTCCCTGGTCAACTAACCATCGAAAAGCAGGAAAAAATATTTAGTAGAGGAAAAAGACAATCTCTTCAATAAATGATGCTGGAAAAATTGGACAGTTGTATACAGAAGAATGAAACTAGACAATTTGCTTACACCATACACAAAAATAAACTCTAAATCATTGAAAGACCTCAATGTGAGATGAATCCATCAAAATCCTAGAGAAGAACATAGGCAGTAACCTCTTCGACATTGGCCAGAGCAACTTCTTTCCAAAGGCAAGGGAAACAAAAGTGAAAATGAATTTTTGGAAGTCCACCAATATAAAAAGCTTCTGCACAGCAAAGGAAACAGTCAATAAAACAAAGAGGCAGCCCACAGAATGGGAGAAGATATTTGCAAATGACACTACAGATAAAGGACTGGTATGAAAGATCTATAAAGAACCACTCAAACTCAGTGATCAAAAAAAAACAAATTATCAAGTCAAAAAATGGGCAGAAGACATAAACAGACACTTCTCCAAAGACATACAAATAGCTAACAGACACATAAAAAGATGTTAAACATCATTAGCCATCAAGGAAATTCAAATCAAAACCACATTGAGATACCACCTTACACCAGTTAGAATGGCAAAAATTGACAAGGCAAGAAACAACAAAAGTTGGCAAGGTTGTGGAGAAAGGGAAACCCTCTTATACTGTTGGGAATGCAAGTTGGTATAGTCACTTTGGAAAACAGTGTGGCTATTCCTCAAAAAGTTAAAAATAAAGCTACTCTATGACCCAGCCATTACACTACTGGGTATTTACCCCAAAGATACAGATACAGTGAAAAGAAGGGCCACATATACCCCAATGTTCATAGCAGCAATGTCCACAATAGCCAAACTGTGGAAGAAGCCAACATGCCCTTCAACAGACAAATGGATAAAGATGTGGTCCATATATACAATGGAATATTGCTCAGCCATCAGAAAGGATAAATACCCACCATTTCAACAAAATGGATGGGACTAGAGGGTATTAATACTAAGTGAAATAAGTCAAGCAGAGAAAGATAATTATCATATGGTTTCACTTATTTGTGGAACATAAGGAATAGCATGGAGGACATTAGGAAAAGGAAGGGGGGGATGAAATGAGAGAAATCAGAGGGAGAGATGAAGTACTCTCTGAGAGGCTATGGACCCCAGAAAACAAACTGAGGGTTTTAGAGGGGAGGGGAATGGGAGATGATTTAGCCTGCTGATGGGTATTAAGGAGGGCACATATTGCATGGAGCACTGGGTGTTATACACAAACAATGAATCATGGAACACTACATCAAAAACTGATGTGCTATATGGTGACAAAATAATTTTAAAAATAAATAAATAAAGCTAAAAAAACTTATTGTTGTGAGTAAATATTGTAATGAGTGCAAGTCCTCTATGTCCACCTGGCACATAGAAATCATTCAGTAAATAGTAGATGGTATATTTATTGCTACCTCAGACTCAGCTCAAGCCTTCCCTCCTCTGGAAAGATTCCCTTAAATGTTTCATCTCTCCTTAAATATCACCTGAATCCAACTATTTTAAAT
Organism: Mellivora capensis; assembly: GCA_004024625.1. Classification (NCBI taxonomy): domain Eukaryota; kingdom Metazoa; phylum Chordata; class Mammalia; order Carnivora; family Mustelidae; genus Mellivora; species Mellivora capensis. The sequence continues at coordinate 61,850 of PISX010012040.1, forward strand.
AACCTATAACATGTTTTTGTTCCACAGGATCTGTGTTGGAGCACCTGGATGGCTCAGTTGTTAAGCACCTGCCTTTGGCTCAGGTCATGATCCCAAGGTCCTGGGAAGGAGCCCCACATCTGGCTCCCTGGTCAGTGGGGAGCTTGCATCTCCCTCTCCCTCTGCTGCTCTCTCTGCTTGTGTTCTCTCTGTCTGTCAAATGAATAAATAAAATCTTAAAAAAAAAACAAAAATAAAAACAGCATCTGTGGTCCTTTATCCATTTCGAGTTTATCTTTGTGTACGGTGTAAGAGAATGGTCGAGTTTCATTCTTCTACATATAGCTGTCCAATTTTCCCAGCACCATTTATTGAAGAGACTGTCTTTTTTCCACTGTATATTTTTTCCTGCTTTGTCAAAAATTATTTGACCATAGAGTTGAGGGTCCATATCTGGGCTCTCTACTCT